>BDUI01001641.1:69743-136701 GCA_002335545.1 Apodemus speciosus | reverse complement strand
CTCCTGCAGCCCTGTCTCCTGCAGCCCCCGTCTCCTGCAGCCCCGTCTCCTGCAGCCCCCGTCTCCTGCAGCCCCAGCTCACATGAGCCTTGCACTTCAACTACTCCTTTGCACCTGCAGTAGAGCCCTGTGAGGGCCCGAGCAAATGATGCCTATGTCAACAACAGAGATTACTCTGTCTTGAGAGGCTGGGTCTGAGAAATGTTTGGGATCTCACCCTAAATTCATGTCTGGAAGCAAAGAAGAATGTTAACTGCTCTGAAGACAAATTGACCTTGACAATGACCCATATTATATCATAAAGAGAGGACAAGTTGGTCTTCACATACACTAATGGCCTCTTTTGTTCCCTCTGATGCAATTAACTGTTGGCACTCTCTGTTTGGGCTGCAGAGTCTCGGAGTTGTCCTCTATGTGCTGGTGTGTGGCGCCCTGCCGTTTGATGGGAGCACACTGCAGAATCTGCGGGCCCGTGTGCTCAGTGGCAAGTTCCGCATCCCATTCTTTATGTCCACAGGTAAGGGGCGCGCCAGCGCAAGCCATGACTGGGTCCGTGGAGAGGCAGGCTTGTGAAGCAAGAGGCAGGCTTGTGAAGCAATTTCACAAGTGTAGTGACACTGGGTCAGTGGCTGTGTGTCTACTTTGTAAACCACAGCTTGCCCCAGCTCCTCTAAGAGGCAAGGTYCCTTAGGAGCAAAATAAGCCACCCGCTTTAGCTCTGGGATCTGAGCTCTGCTCAGTGTCTGTATGTCTGAGCTATTGTTTCCTCTGTCTAAGGTGGCTGAGGGCTTTGCATGGCCCCTGGCTATCCAGATTAGATTAACTGCTGTGTGAGTCACTGGTGCCACCTTGTCGCTGATCAGCGCATGTCACCTGTACTCTCCACAGTGTCCACTGAAGTGCGGGGGCTCTGCTGTTGGCACTGATGCCCAGGACAAAGCAGGCATTTCATCTTTGTCTTCATATGGTCTCATTTCCTAGTTGTCTAGTCTCCCTTCAGATTCAAACTGTTTAGGAAATTTTTTAAGTAAGTGGATAGTAGGATAATAGCTTTTTGGAAATGTTAACACTGAAAACAGATACCAGAAACCCAGATGCTATAGTTACCAGACAACTCARAACCTCTGGGTCTGGCTTCAGTTTGGGGTGTGCTTAGTTGGTTGGTTTGGGATTTCTTTGTCACCATTTCTGTGCATATAAGAGGTCATGTCTGAGCCACTATAGACAGTGGTACCTTTTGTCTAGCTACTTTCCTTTTAAGGAGATCGTGCCTCCTTTAGAATTAGTATGTGGAGGGTGGCTCCCTTTAGCTGAGTCACCTCAGAACTGATGACGTTGTCAGGTAATGATAATGCTAAGGAAAGAGGAAGAAGAAACTTTTAGGATGGTGGGAGGGAGATTATTCAAAGAGGAACAGTTGGAAAACATGACATTTCAGGGACAACTGAAAGGAAGGGTGCTGGAGGATCCCAGCCCGAAGGGGAAGAAGTAGAGGCTCTTAACATAGACAGTAATATGGTTAGACCTGTGCCGTTTTTTTCTAAATTGTTATTATGAAATGTTTTTTTAAATGGAAAAGATTTCTTTCAGCAACTTTTAAAGACAGCTTCTACACTACACGTTGAAAGGAGAGTGTGGTGCAGTCCTGTGTGGTGTGGTGCAGTCCTGTGTGGTGTGGTGCAGTCCTGTGTGGTGCAGTGCAGTGCTGTGTGGTGCGGTGCAGTGTGGTGCAGTGCAGTGTGGTGCGGTGCAGCGCTATGTGGTGTGGTGCAGTCCTGTATGGTGCGRTGCAGTCCTGTGTGGTGTGGTGCAGTCCTGTGTAGTGTGGTGTAGTCCTGTGTGGTGTGGTGCAGTCCTGTGTGGTGCGGTGCAGTCCTGTGTGGTGTGGTGCAGTGCTGTGTGGTGCAGCGCTGTGTGGTGTGGTGCAGTGTGGTGTGGTGCAGTGCTGTGTGGTGCAGCACTGTGTGGTGTGGTGCAGTGCTGTGTGGTGTGGTGCTGTGAGGTGTCGTGCAGCGCTGTATGGTGTGGTGCAGTCCTGTGTGGTGTGGTGCAGTGCTGTGTGGTGTGATGCAGTCCTGTGTGGTGTGGTGCAGTGTGGTGTGGTGCAGTGCTGTGTGGTGCAGTGCTGTGTAGTGCAGCGCTGTGTGGTGTGGTGCAGTGCTGTGCGGTGTGGTGCAGCGCTGTGTGGTACAGTGCTGTGTAGTGCAGCGCTGTGTGGTGTGGTGCAGTCCTGTGTGGTGTGGTGCAGCGCTGTGTGGTACAGTGCTGTGTGGTGCAGTCCTGTGTGGTGCGGTGCAGTCCTGTGTGGTGTGGTGCAGTCCTGTGTGGTATGGTGCAGTGCTGTGTGGTGTGGCGCAGTGCCATGTACTATCACACAACAGAGTGCAGTGCTGTGCAGTGCTGTGTCCTAAGGCACAGTGCAGTGTAGTGTGGTGTTGTGTAGTAGAATGCTGGGCAGTGCAGCACCATGCAGTGCTGCATAGTACAGTGCAGCTCAGCGAAGGCACCTGGTCGGTAGGAAACTTAGAGAGCGTGTGCATGTGTGGGTGGCTGTTCCCAGACTGAGCAATAGAGTGATTCGGGAACGGAACACTGCTGCACCCTGCATGGTTGGTGTGTTGCAAGCATTTTACAGACATTAGCTCCCTTCAGTGTTATGAGATACTTGAGGTTGTTACCCCTTTGCAGGTGATATCACAACCACGAGAGGATAAGCAGTGTCCCCATGTAGAACAGCTTATTAATGGCTGAATAGAATTTGAACCAAGGCAGTCTGTCTCCAAAAATGTTTGATATTGGATTTAATGTAAAGAAAGAAACTTTTTCCTGAGTGACAGAAAGGATGGATTTGCTACTGAGTTGAGGATAACTGCGGGTAAATCATCAACATTTTAGAGAGATGTTTTAAGAAATGTCAAGTTTGGGGTGCCTCTTAGCCATCCAAATAAAGGTTCTGGTCAGCAGTTGAGAGGAGTGAGTTCTAGCGTAGGATGCCTCTTTGAGTGTCATCAGAATGTACTCTAACGCTGCCGGATGGGCTCACTCTCTGTGCATCTCAGGATGGTCAGAGATGAGGAAGGTGACGAGGGTCAGAAGAATGGTTGGGGAGGAAAGCCAGGCTCACTTGAAGACAAGTGAGGCTGCCCCAGGAAGCTGAGGGGGAGGACAGAGAACTGAATGCTGGATTTAGAGGAATGGCGCTCTCTAGTGAGGTTCTGGTGCCGCAGCTACACCACAACAGGACCAGAGTGCAAGGCAGAGGGAAGGGGAGCCTTGACTCTTCCCAGCTTGACTGCACAGTGATGGAGACAGAGGAGTGTGCACTGGGTGGCTCCAGCCCCRGTCATCAGATATCCTGTCAGTAGCTGTGTTTCCTGTTGTCATGGTGACTCCATTTTACCATTCCCTACTATGTAAAAAAAATTAGGACAGTTTTAGGTTCACAGCAGAATTTAAGGGACAGAAGATGTTCATATGCCCCCTGCCTTACTTCCCACAGCTTCCCTACTACCACACACACACACACACACACACACACACACACACACACCGTCACTCAGAGCCTGTCGTTTACAAGAGGGTTCTCTGTGTGGTTGTGAGTTCGCTGGGCTCTGACAAGTGTGTAAAGGTCTTTATCCGCCATGATCATGTCAGACAGAGTAGCTCGACCTCTGAGATGATCCTGTGTGCCTCCCCGTTCCTCCCTTCCCTTTCTCTCCCCGCTGCCTCCATACATTTTTGCTTTCTAGAATGTGCTATGGTTGGAAGTGGCAGTTTGCATTGGCCTTCCACTTAGGAGCATGTCCAGGCGTATGGTGTCTGTCGTGTCCTGTAGCTCATTTCCCGTTAGTACTCCCTCGCCCGGATGTACTACAGTTTATCCTTTTGCCCACTGATGAGTGTCATGGTTGCTTTCCAGTTTTGACAGTTTGTAACTAAGGTTGCTGTGATACCCTTGTGCAGATTTTTGTATGGACACACATTTTCAGCTCACTTGAGTAAACATCACGGAGCTGCCTGTGAGGCCATATGGTAAGAGCTTGTTTAGATATGTAGTAGACTGCCAAAGGCCTTCCCTACAGCTGGGTTGTGTTGTTGTAAATGAGAGTTCTTACTGCTGCCCGCCTCGCCAGCTTTTGCCTGATTAGCCTGTGGGGCRTGGTCCCCTTTCGCAGGTGTGTGGTGTTCCTTTAATCTGTAGCTCTGAAGTCTGTGATTCTGAACATCTCTGCACATCCTGGACGAGGTGTCTCATCAGGTCTTCATTATTTTTCTTGCCAACAAAGTCTCACTGTGTTTTCTAAGCTGCCTTTGAACTCTTGGGCTTATGCAGTCCTGCCTCAGTCTCCCAAGGATCTGGAATCGCTAATTTATTTGTTAGGGTTTTCACTGTCTTCTAAACCCCATTGTTTCTTATTGCTTCTGAGATCCATTCCTCCTGTTTCCTGAATGTTCTCTTAGTCACCTCTGCCAGATTTCTCATACTCTCTTAATTCTTTACATCTATCTCCTCTTGTCCCCATGAATTTTCCGAGCCATCTCATTTACTGCCATGGCTTCACCAATCCCTTTTGGGAACTGCTGCCAATTAACTGTCTCTGAATTCTCTCCTGAGGTCTAGGGGCACATATCCATCCATTTGCTATTTAGCATCTTTAGAAAAAAAATTCATTGTTTTATAGTACTGAGACTCGAACCCAGGGCCTGGAATATGCTAGGCAGGCACTCTCCCACTGCACTCCACCTATACTCAGTGTCCTCCCTTAACATCTTGAAATCACRTTCACTGAAACATTTTCCAAAATGAACTTCATTCCCTAACCACAAATGTGCTCTATTTGGTGTTCCCTGTGTCCCCTTCTGAGGCTTGGCAGGAACAAATCTTGATTGTTTCTTCTCTTAGCACCACCAGAGCCAACTGGTTAGTGAAGACCATGCAGTCGGTCCACTATTCCAATAACCACGGTATAAAACCCGAGGTCATCTTCTCTTGCCTAAGTTAGACTTCTTCAAATCAGTGGATGCTGAGTTCCGTCCCTGTCTTCTCCTTGTTTCTGTGTGATAAACCTTTGCAGACACAAATAATAACAACTACACCACACATACAAGCCTCACATGTACACACATACAAACTACAAATCTGATCATATCATTTTGTAGTTTAAAAATGGTTCAGTAGTTTACCATTGCCCTAAAGTTTTCACCTAATATGTCTAAAGCACTGAACTTCAAGAGTTTTTACTAAAACGATGATAAAAAATATACATTATACTATAACCTAGAACACACACACACGTATGTTTTTAAAAATCAAAAATATATTGTTTTAAATTCAAGAAACATCTACCCTAATCTCTTGAGTGCTAGAGTTACAGGCATGTTGCCAGCCCCGCCCCACGAGCTTCCCTGCCCCAGTTCTGGTGGTCAGACCTGGGGCCTCTCCCAGTTACCAATATCCCAAGCCAGCCTCCAGCAATTATTAAAGGGCAAAGCTACTTTTACTGTGGGCATCGCACTGCAGTGTATTCTATTCTGTTCCTTAGACGCTGACTGCAGCTTCCTGAGTGGTCACCTAACTATGATGGTAGAGCAGTGGCAGTGGCCCTCCCTTGGGAGCCGGCCTGCTGTTGTTAGACSCTCACTCCTGAGCTACAACCGGACGTCCTCAGTTACTTCTGCTTCCTTGAATGTCTTCTCTGGAGCGGTTCTCTCTGCTCCAAAAACTTCCTTTGTTCCTCCGTTCCACTCACTCTTTTAGTGTAGACCTAACAAGAAGTTAGGAAAGTTCCAAGGAAAAGAGCACAGAGCAGGGAGATAGCGGTCAGTGACGTGCTTACCTCACAAGCACAGAGTCCCGACTTCAGGCCTCAGCACATACTTAAACGTGTCAGGGGCACATGCTTGTTGTCATCCAGTGCTTGGGAAGTAGAGGCAGGAGCAACCCTTAGGCTTTCTGGCCAGCCAGCCTAGCCTACTTGAGTGCTAAGCCAATATTTCTGAGGGCGATGGTCAAGATTGTTCTCTGGCCGACACATACACATTTTAAAAAGACAAATCCAGATATTTTCCATTTTTTTAATCTTTCTGAATCTTGCCTTACTACTATGACCTTTATCAAAATATAGTGTAATTGGGGGCTAGAAAGATGGCTCAGCAGTTAAGAGCATTGTCTGCTCTTCCAGAGGTCATAAGTTCAGTTCCCCGCAACCATATGATGGCTCATGACCATCTATACTGGGATCTGATGCCCTCTTCTGACATGCAGGTATATATGCAGATAAAGCACTTATATACATGAAAAAATAAACTCTCTATCTATCTATCTATCTATCTATATATATATATATATATATATATATATATATAAATTTATTTCTTATTGTAATTAATTCTTTCATTATATACCTTCCACAGCAGCCGTCCTTCCCACAGTTGTTTATAATCTACCAGAGTGTCTGGCACACAGCAGCAGTTCCTTCATACGGAGTCTGTGTCGGAGTCTACTGCTCCTCCTTGTGCTCTGGGGGCTTTCATTGACTCTTAAAATCAGGCTGGTTGTGGTGGTGCATGCCTTTAACCCCAGCCCTCAAAGGCAGTAGATCTGTATCAGTTCAAGGCCAGCCTGGTGAGTTAAGCATAGTGAATTAAGACCATGTCTCTAAAAAGAAAAGAAAAAGGGAAACCAGAAATGTACACAATYGTGACTCCCCCTGCACCACCACCACCCAGTCCTGTTTTCTCTTGTTCTGGCCTCAGGTCCTGGACTTTAGTCATAGAAGATCCTTGTCCTTTCTCAGACTATGAAGCACACTCTGCTGTCCCCTCAGGTGGGCCCTCTGAGGCCTCTCTTGACCCCCACCACAGCCACCACCKCCAACAGCTTCCATAACTGTGTTTGTCTTAACCCTTGCCTCAGCTCCACACACTCTAAACTGTCTTCCCACCTCCCACGTCGTYGTCGTCATCACCTGGCAGGGATAARTGGTTTTGGATAAGTTTTGTTCACTGCCGTATTCCCAGGCCAGGCGATAGTGTCTGGCTTCCACACACAGAAAGATGTATTAAAGGAGGGAATTAATGCACAAGTTTGTTAAAAATATCACCTACAAAATTCCTTCCACAGGGAATACTCTCACTCAAACAATATCAAGAGATTACTTTGTGCATGCCTAATCCCAGCCCTTGGGAGTTGGAAGCAGAGGCTCAGGAACTGAAGGTCATTATTAGCTGCTCAGTGAGTTTGAGGCTGACCTGGGCCACATGAGATCCTGTTTCAGTCCCTGCTCCACCCTTAAACACACACAAAAATAACTACATTTCTCTTAGGCTTTAGAGTTTATGAAGTATTTTCCTGTATTTTGTCTGCTTTAAGCTATGCAGCTATGCTCTGGAGTTGTTTCTGTATACTATTTTACTGCTTGCTGTGACGTGTAGAGAGGCAGAGTTGCCTTGTCAAAGCCATACAGATCATCCCAGTTCAGCCACTCCTCAGATGCTGCATTGTTCTGCTCAGCCTCGCTGTTATAAAAAAGGGCAGGTCAATAAACTACTTCCTCTGCTTTTCCAGTGTCCGCAGTATTTCCTGTGAGGGGTTTGGATATCCTCCGTCTCTCACCCCAGCCTCTCAGACCATGCAAGGCTCTTGCTCAATCAGACCTCCCCAAAGCAGGCTGCTGAGAATAGCTCCTGGCAAATGACTTAGCTGCTGAAACCATGCTCTTAGTGAGTTATCATGAAAGCTGAAAGACTCTGAGACTGGCAGCGTGATTGTCCTAAATATTGTTACTGTATAATCCTGGAGAGGAGAGTCCCCGAGTGGAACAGAAGAACGCTTTGTAAGATGAAGCACAGAAAACGAAAGCCAGTGGAGGATATGAGTTGGCAGCCACCATCTTACTGCATGACCATTCTTGTCCTCCATGATACACATGCGCTGGGCTTTGTCCTGTACCATAGACCCGAATCCTAAGACCCATCGGAGGCTGATCTTGTCCCTATGGTGAGGCACAGAGGAAAGGGAAATCATAGGATATTCTCATCTTCTAAGCAAAGACATCCTTCAAGTATCATGGAGTTCAGGTTCAAGGGAAGGATGCCGGGAGTCTAGGCCTGGGTCCTCTTTCTGTCTCTGAGCATAGTTGTGACTCACTAGACCTGGAATTCGCTCTTCCTGTGGAGGTCAGAACTGTCAGGTCGGCTGTCCCTCCTGTTTCTGTCTCTGTCCCATAGAGGGCAGTGTGGTTGAAGAACAAGGCCTGTTCTCTGCTGTCACCAGCTTGGGCTGAGCTACTGAATTCTGTGAAAAGGTGTAGAAACTCAGTTTGGGCTGAGAGAGTTTTCCACATTAGCCTGTGAGATATGAGAAGATCCTTTTCTCTATCTTTTTTTCTGGCCGAGTTGGACTCCCAGAGTGTCTCCAGCTGTGTGGGAGACCAGTCTCTGAAGATGGACACTGTTTCTGTAGTAACTATAGGATGAAGTTGTCTTCTCACAGTGGGTCAAACCTTGTTAGAATGTTCTCCTGTGGGTGTCCTGAAATCAATAAGGTCACATACTGTTAAGCGGCATTTGTCATGAGCTGGAGTGGGTGTTAACCACCCAGTTTATTATGGCCTGGGACAGCCAGATGCATTTTACACAGCTGCCTCTTCTGGGACCTAGCAGCACCTGGCAGGAAATACATGTCTCTTAAGTGACTATTTTGAGTGAAATATGGAAGGAATCCCAATGCTGGGCATATGGTGGTAGACACCTCTAATCTCAGCACTCGGGAGACAGAGGCAAGCAGGTCCTGTGAGGTCAAAGCCAGCCTGCTCTACATAGCGAGTTCCAGGACAGCCAGGGCTGCATAATAGAAACTGTTTCAATGTCCCAGCCTCCCACAGTGCCAAAAAAAAAAAAAAAAAAAAAAAGGAGAGTTGAAAAAGAACTTACTACTTACCTGTAGAATCTCCTGGGGGCTCAGTCTTGTCCTAGTAGAGTGATAGGTAGCTCACCACCAATGGACATATGCACTCAGGAAACCAATTGGCTTTATAATCTTTTGTTATTATCTTGTAGATGACTAGATCAAGTGACTTCTGGTTAGTTTGCAAAGGTATTTTGAGMCAGCTGGCTCAGGCCCGTCATCCCAGCACTCAGGAGGCTGAAGCAGGAGGAACACAAGTGAGTTGGATGCCAACATTGGTTACATAGGAGGTTGGAGGCCAGACTGGGCTTCATCGTGAGACCATCTCACAGGGAAAAAACAAACTATTTGATTTACTGTAATTTGGCTCTCTGAGTCTCTGGTAAATCATGTAGGGTACAGGCCAGTTTTGATTTTTTTTTTTTTTAAGGTTTATTTATTTATTTTTATTATGTATGCAGTGTTCTGCTTGCATGTATTCCTGCAAGCCAGAAGAGGGCACCAGATCTCATTATAGATGGTTATGCTGGGAATTGAACTCAGGACCTCTGCAGCCATCTCTCCAGCCCCAAGCCAGTGTTTTTGAGTGAAGGAAGCTTCTTGGATTAATCCAGAGCTCAGAGCTGTCATCTAGGTAGCGTTCCAGTTCAGCCACATGATGAGAAGGGGACTCAGTTTCTTGAGCTCATGTAAGATGAAACTGGGTCTAGACAGTGTCAGAAGAGGTCACATCTGACTCCACCCACTGATGGAAACCAACAGTATATGCATTTGGTTATTTGAGTCACACCCCAATAATACATTTTTAAACCCATGGATATGTGTTTTGCCTTATCCTCCTGTTAAATACCACCTTTGAGCAAATGTAGTCCAATCATTTACTTAACGGAAGGAAAATTAATTTACCACGAAGAAACTGCACTGATGCTGAGTGCATTGAGATCTCTTGTGGGCAATATTTTTGAGTCCTTATTGATTAGACTTCATTGGGACTTAATTAGCTGTAATATTGCATAAGCATTTTATCACTGGGAACGCAAGATCCCACTTACATAATGCCTCTGATGGTGAATATGGCCTCCAGCTACTGCCAGGAAGCCTCCACTTAGAGGAAGGCAACTCCGCCCCATCCAAGTACTCATCAAGAACCACACAGTGCCTCCCTGGGCGAAAGCACTTTGTGGAGAGGAACGGGAGTGGGAATGGGTGTCACAGCCCGGACTGTAAGTGCGGAGGCACGTGTTTGAGGTCTGCTCTCCATCTAGGGAGAAAAACCTGCAGTACCTTGGTGTGTATCCACCTGGGAACACAACTCAAGCCAGAGAGCTGGGCGTGGTGCCACACCTCTAATCCCAGCACTGGGAAGGCAGAGGCAAGAGAATCACAAGTCACCCTCAGCTATATGTCAGTTTCAAGGCCAACCCGTGATCTAGGAGACCCATTTATAAAACAAAGCCAGACCTGCTCTCAGAGTGAACCAGGCCTCTCCCTAGTCCCATGAGTTTATCTAAGTTTCTAGAAAACCAGGGATGAAGGTCATTGATAGTGTTCCAGTTATAACTGTACCTTTCAAGCAAACTGTTTTCTGAATTATGGAAGCCCTATGTAGAAAAATAAAGAAAATTCCAAGTAGAAAAAGCTTGATTCCAGAGGTTGGGTAATAACAAATTTTGGGCTCCTGTGTACTAGGCACAATTGATTTAACTATTTATTTGTTTTTATGTTTTTTTTTTTTAGATTTATCTATTTATTATTATATGTAGTACACTGTAGCTGTCTTCAGACACACCAGAAGAGGGCATCAGGTCTTATTACAGATGGTTGTGAGCCACCATGTGGTTGCTGGGATTTGAACTCAGGACCTCTGGAAGAGCAGTCAGTGCTCTTAACCACTGAGCCATCTCTCCAGCTAATTTAATTTAATGCTCAGCAGGCTCTGTCTACCCGGTGAGATAGGTTGAATGGTGGGTTGTTTGGTGTGAAAATGAAGGCATAGCAAGGATTAGAGATACTCACTTAGAGAATGCCGGAGCTAACCTTTGAACCCTAGCTGTCTGGCCTCAGCGAGTTCCTAACCATTCTCAGTTGCATTTAATTCTCAGTAAATACATACCTGGTGAGTTATTCAGTTACATTTAGTTCTCAGCAAACACATACCTGGTAAGTTATTCAGTTACATATAGCTCTTGGTAAATACATACCTGGTAAGTTAGTTATTCAGAGTATTTGGAGAGTCCTGGATATCAAAGAAAGCATTAAGAGGAGGCCGTGAGGTGGCCCTGCAGGTAAAGGCACTCACCACAAGGCCTGGTGACTTAAGTTTACTTTCCAAGACCACCCATGCCCCACCCCCACATACACCGAGCTTAAATACACATTTTAAAAACGTCTTAATAGCAGATACTTCGGATACTGGGGTGAAACTGACCTACAGTTGTGCCCCACTGTAGTGATAAGAGCAGTAGTGTGCCCTCGCACACGTGAACTGCAGCGTGAACAGCCTCTCCTGAGCAGGGTGGCCCACAGGGGTCTTCTCAAGGTTGGCATTGCAGCTAAGGGCATCTGGCCCTTAACCAGGATCTCCCACTTTCTGAATCTTGATTCTGTCAGAAGCCAGAACAAAGTGCCGGGACGGGAGGTATACGGCAAGGGTGGCTTGGGGTTGGGGCGCTCAGTGGGCAGAGCAATTGCCTGGCTCTGTGCCAGGCGTTAGCTCCAATAGTTACGAACCCCACCCTACCCTCACAGGAAAGGGAACAAGAAAGAAAAGGGGGGCGGGGTTGAAGAAATAGGTGCTGTTTGTCTAATACATTGAGATACATAGGTCAAGGCCTGCCTTGCAGTCTCCCTTGGCCTGACAGAAGTCTTCACTATTGGATCTGTCTGAGCTGTTTCCATACAGCTTCTGCGTTTAGCCACTAAAGTGGCTTCACGGTCACGATGAGGAACTCTCTCTSTGTTGTAGGACTTGTGCTCACAGTTACAGACAACAGTGGGCTGAGATTTGTGTTAATGCCGGCATTTGCCRTGTGGCCTCACGCTGCTGCTCGCTGTGTATGGCGTGGGATTAATAAGTGCTTATTGACGTGGAAAGGATAGTCCTTGGCGTTTCAAAAGATAAAAGGAGGGAAAAAAAGAACTCTGTACACTGTCTTAATTTTGTAATGTCCCTTTAGAATTGTTTTAATTTATTTTTTAATGTGTTGCTTGGCTTGCCTATATGTATGTGTATGCACTGTGTGCATGCCTGGAACCCTTGGAGGCCAGAAGAGGACATCAGATCCTCTGGAACTGGAGTTAGAGGTGGTTGTGAGTTGCCATGTGGGTGCTAGGAACTGAACCCAGGTCCTTTGCAAGAGCAGCCAGTGCTCACAAACACTAAGCCATCTCTTTTTATTTAACAAATCAAATTTCAGTACAGTCACAGCTGGCTTAGGTCACTACACAAATACTGAAATTTCTAAATATTAAATTTCTAAAATACTACAATACAGATACTACTTTAAATAACCAGTCCTTTATCTTTGGATTTAGAAATGTGTGTGCATTTCTATTTTGGCAGTAGTCAACCAAAATTTAAATTATAAACTTGATATAGTGGCCCATGCCTGTCTTGAACCTCAAATTTTGGGTGAAGTGGGGTACRATGACTATGAGTTCAAGGCCAGCTTGTAATATATAGTGAAATCGTGTATGTATTAACGAGCAAAACAAAGTCAGGGTGGTGGTGCCCTTGGGAGGCWCTAGCAGACAGATCTCTCCGAGTTTGAAGCCAGCCTGGTCTACAGAGTGAGTTACAAGGACATCCAGGGGTACACAGAGAAACCMTGTCTTGAAAAAGAAACAAACAAAAGCAAAACAAA
The DNA here is from genome assembly GCA_002335545.1 of Apodemus speciosus. Taxonomy (NCBI): domain Eukaryota; kingdom Metazoa; phylum Chordata; class Mammalia; order Rodentia; family Muridae; genus Apodemus; species Apodemus speciosus. The sequence goes on along the minus strand of BDUI01001641.1, from coordinate 123,930 downwards.
ACAATAAGGGTAACAAGGGGCATGAGAGGTGGTTGCCCAGTGGTTAGGGACGCTGGCTGCTATTCCAGAAGACCTGGGTTTGATTCCAAGCACCAGAAAGTGACTTGCAACCATCTGCAACTCCTATTCCAGGGATCCTATGCCTTCCTCTGGCATTCACAGGTATTGCATGTACTTGGTGTACATACATGCAGATATAACTCCCACAGACATAAAATAATTTCTGAAAAGCAATTATATTGGTAATAATAATAAAGTAAAAGTAAATTTTAAAAAGTGTGTATGTGTGTATGTGGCCAAAGGACAACTTTTGGGAATTGATTCTGTTCTTTCCCTGTGGGTCTGGGGATTAAATCCGTGCCCCGGATAAAGCTTTGTCTCACACGCAGGTCCTCATGCATTTGTGGCGGGCATGCACACTGAACCAGCATCTTACATACTAATGTCATGTTTGAAGACTGGTTTCCTTTTTGGGGGCGGGGTGGAGGGCTTTTGAGGCAGAGTTTCTCTGTGTAGCCCTGGATGTCCTGGAATTTACCCANTGTGGCCTCACGCTGCTGCTCGCTGTGTATGGCGTGGGATTAATAAGTGCTTATTGACGTGGAAAGGATAGTCCTTGGCGTTTCAAAAGATAAAAGGAGGGAAAAAAAGAACTCTGTACACTGTCTTAATTTTGTAATGTCCCTTTAGAATTGTTTTAATTTATTTTTTAATGTGTTGCTTGGCTTGCCTATATGTATGTGTATGCACTGTGTGCATGCCTGGAACCCTTGGAGGCCAGAAGAGGACATCAGATCCTCTGGAACTGGAGTTAGAGGTGGTTGTGAGTTGCCATGTGGGTGCTAGGAACTGAACCCAGGTCCTTTGCAAGAGCAGCCAGTGCTCACAAACACTAAGCCATCTCTTTTTATTTAACAAATCAAATTTCAGTACAGTCACAGCTGGCTTAGGTCACTACACAAATACTGAAATTTCTAAATATTAAATTTCTAAAATACTACAATACAGATACTACTTTAAATAACCAGTCCTTTATCTTTGGATTTAGAAATGTGTGTGCATTTCTATTTTGGCAGTAGTCAACCAAAATTTAAATTATAAACTTGATATAGTGGCCCATGCCTGTCTTGAACCTCAAATTTTGGGTGAAGTGGGGTACRATGACTATGAGTTCAAGGCCAGCTTGTAATATATAGTGAAATCGTGTATGTATTAACGAGCAAAACAAAGTCAGGGTGGTGGTGCCCTTGGGAGGCWCTAGCAGACAGATCTCTCCGAGTTTGAAGCCAGCCTGGTCTACAGAGTGAGTTACAAGGACATCCAGGGGTACACAGAGAAACCMTGTCTTGAAAAAGAAACAAACAAAAGCAAAACAAAACAATAAGGGTAACAAGGGGCATGAGAGGTGGTTGCCCAGTGGTTAGGGACGCTGGCTGCTATTCCAGAAGACCTGGGTTTGATTCCAAGCACCAGAAAGTGACTTGCAACCATCTGCAACTCCTATTCCAGGGATCCTATGCCTTCCTCTGGCATTCACAGGTATTGCATGTACTTGGTGTACATACATGCAGATATAACTCCCACAGACATAAAATAATTTCTGAAAAGCAATTATATTGGTAATAATAATAAAGTAAAAGTAAATTTTAAAAAGTGTGTATGTGTGTATGTGGCCAAAGGACAACTTTTGGGAATTGATTCTGTTCTTTCCCTGTGGGTCTGGGGATTAAATCCGTGCCCCGGATAAAGCTTTGTCTCACACRCAGGTCCTCATGCATTTGTGGCGGGCATGCACACTGAACCAGCATCTTACATACTAATGTCATGTTTGAAGACTGGTTTCCTTTTTGGGGGCGGGGTGGAGGGCTTTTGAGGCAGAGTTTCTCTGTGTAGCCCTGGATGTCCTGGAATTTACCCAKGATGGCCCCAGAACTCACAGACATCCACCTGCCTCTGCCTCCCAAGTCCTGGGATTAGAGGCGTGCAACACCAGGCCCAGCCTTTGTTTTGACTTTAAAAGGGCAACCAGSTCACATAAGTCCCACTGCTGTGGGCCGTTGGCGGTGACCGGCCTCCTGGCCCTAGAAGTGCTTAGCGCACAGTGGAGTGGAGACTTCTAGCTCCGGTCAGCCTCTTACCAAAAGCTGTCTTGGTAAAAAACAAAACAGGATGCCATTTAAAATACAGATTTAACTTTTCGTCATCTCTAAAGAGATGATGGCAAACTTTATTTTTGATTCACAGAGAAAAATGGCAGAGCCAGATTTGATGGCGCACATCCCATAGCCCYGTCACCTGGGGGGATGATGGCAAATTAATGCCAGCCTGGGCTACATAGTGAGAAGTGGTTTCGAAGACAGGGAAGGGAAGAGAAAGAGAGAGACCAAGCCGGGAGGGAATCTGAGAGAATATGAGAATGTTTTATTTGTGGTTTTCTTTTTGGAAAAAGTAGCCAGCATTACTGAGACCCTGAGTCACAAACATCTGTAGGTCTGGAGCACACAGCTCTGCAGACTCCTGAACGCCACCCGGCTCGGTGCGGAGGCTCCTCTCAGCCCTCTCTCCAGCCCGTTTCTGTGGAATCAGCTCTCTTGGGTTGTTTGTTTGTTTGTTTCCCCCTTCTCTTCTCCTTGCTCTGGCCTCTGCTCGCTCCATGTCCTACTCACTCCAACCTATGGGGTTTTTATTTGTTTCTCATTACGGATGGTCGTGAGCYACCACGTGGTTCCTGGGATTTGAACTCATGACCTCCAGAAGAGCAGTCAGTGCTCTTAACCACTGAGCCATTTCACCAGCCCAGCTCTCCTGTTGGGATCCCTGACCTGGGCAGAGCTTGCGAGTAACAGAAGCTGACAGCAGTGTGCCCACTCACATCCAGATTCTGACACACAGTTTAAATGTTTCAAGTTCTGAAAGTTGTTCATTATCCACAGAAAGGGGTGTTTTAGAGATTTGACTGCCAGTTAATTTTTGTTCCCATTTTGGATTGTGAGACTTAGAAAAATAGAGCTGTCTAAAATTTGGATTGCTATAAAAGCAATCTATAACTAAGAAGTAAACATTGTAGGAAGCATGCTAAAATTGTCCAAAATATGGACTTTGGTGCTGAACACTTGAGAATCCCATATGTATTTAAGCATATGTATGGAGCATATGTCTTATTGACTGGAAAGACTAAAAGAAACTAGACCAAACACCTTCTTCCACACACATAGAGGAAGCATGGGTTTCTGGGTAATTGTTTCTTACACTCTTACAATGCCCTCTGGCACCCAGATATCTTCTCTGTCCACCAGCTCAAAGGAGCTGTGCGTGTGCGAGGACCTGGTACTACTYGAAAGGCTCCAGGATGCCAGTCTTTCCCTCACGGGGTCAGCCCAGAGATGCTGACAGTCCAGTCCCACAGAGCTCAGTTCTTCTAGTATGATTCCTTGATTTGCAACGCTTGTCTTGTCCATCCCCCACAATTACCAGAGTTCACTCTTSAGTAGAACCTTTGATCCTAGCCACTGAATTCATYAGCAGGTGAACACAGGTGCACACACACTGTCAGCTCGCCTCATCCTCCTTGTCATCTCATTCATCGTTCCAAGCACGATCTCTCCTCCGTTTGGAACCTGCTTGTAGGTGACTCTGGTGTGGCAGCCTTTGGAGCTCACACAGCACATCAGCTGGATAAGAGAATTATTTTGATTTGTTTTCTAAAGCTATGTGAGATGCTACCTCAAACACTRAAAATGGTGTTTGTTCGTTTATTTGTTTGTTTGTTGAGGCAAGGCTTCACTGTGTAGCCCAAACTGTCCTGGAACTCACTCTGTAGACCAGGCTGGCCTTGACCTCAGTGATCTGCCTGCCTCTGCCTTCCGAGTGCTGAGATTAAAAATGTGTGCCACCACGTCCAGGTACTAAAGATGTAATTTTAACGGTAGTATTTAGATTAAAAATTCTTTAGGAAGGCTGGCGAAGTAGTTCAATGGATAAAGGCCCTAGCCACACAAGTCTGCTAACCCAAATTTGTTTCCTGAACCACTGACAAGACCATCCTCCCTTAAAGGTGGAGAGAATCGAACTCACAAGGTTAGCCTCTGACTGATATACATAAGCTTGTATGCAGGGGTGCACACACAATAATAATAAAATTAACTGCCCCAGAAACTCATATGCTTAGGAGACTTAAGCAGGAGGACCAGGAGTTCAGGATTAGCCTGAGTCTGGCTTATCTCAAAATACAAAGCAAAAACAACAGTAAAAATGGACAAACTACTGTTGAGTATCTGCCTAAGTGTCTTGATGTCTCAGTTTCAATTTCTTATAAGATGTAATTGTAATAGGTGCGTACAGGGTGGCTGCTTAAGGGATTTGGTACTCTGCCTGCTGCACCGTACCCAACCATGCTGATATCGGCAGGCACGTCTCTGAAGGGATCACTCTACTGACATTCCATTTCCTTCTCTCTGGTTTTGACCCCACACAGCAGCACACCTAAACCTAAATCTTCAGTAAAATGATGGTTTTCTGGCAACTCCAGCTTAAAGCCTGGGAATGACTGTTCTGTTGTGGCTTCTTGGGTATTTTCTGTGTTCAGCTTTGGTTTGGGGTTTGTCTGTCTGTTTGTTTGGAAACAGTCTTACTCTGTAACGTAGTTTGTCCTAGAACTCCCAGCAGTGGTCACATAGCCCAGGCTGGCCTTGAACCCCTGGTAGTCAGCCTCCAAGTGAACAGGCATGAGCCATTGCTCTCCAGGTCTGTTGCTTTTGGTTTGGGAACAGTATTCACCACATACTTGGCCTTGATGACCCTCCTGTCTCGGCTCCCATACTGAGAGTCTAGGAATGCACCGCCTCAGGAATGCACCACCTCAGCTAGCTTCCTAGGGCRTTGTTGCAGCTGTCAACAAGGTTTGTCAGTCACTAGTGCTATGTTCTTGCACCCGCCATTTGGGAGGACCAGATTCATGTTGGGACATTGGTGATACGTGGTCCTGAAAGGTACAATTGTTGTCTTTAAAGCTTCCCGTTCTTATTGAAACATAAGTCTGTGAGTCTTCAAACGACCTCCTGAAGGCCATCGTATGACTCATTTCTAGTGAAAATGAGATTACCACATTGTACACAGATCATTCACTGTCACAGTTTGAGAATTGGGGATCGGTGGCCAAGGAGTTCCTTATGTTCCCTTGTTTTCCAGAATAGTGATCTGTAAAATGAGTAGCTATGACCTCGGTGTGGCCTCGAGTGCACATCTACACACAGCACACACCCTTCCCTAGTTCCTCAGATCACTTATCTACCWCTCATCCACGCTGGTCATAGAGAGCCCTTTCCTTCATTGGATTATGACTTCCAAATCAYTCCACATTCAGGTCTTTACACAATAGAACCTGTCCAGAACCTTGTCTGTGGACCATCCCTCAGACACTCGAAGGACAGCCAGAGCATCCTTCCTGCCCACATCTACCTTTCTCCATGATAAATAAGCCTCAAATTCTTAAACTTATTCTTCTGTCATGGGAATTAAGTGAATCTTTAGTAAACCCTATCTTTAATGAATATAGAGAATTTACACAGACACACACACACACACACACACACACACACACACACACACACACCCTTGCTTGGAATCCCTCTCAAGCCAAACACCTTCAGCCTCCTTGAGAAAATTCTCTTCAAAGACAAAGATGTTTGTTGCCATCTCAGATAAAGTCTTTCCATTCGGAAGGCAGCCCCTTCTTCAAAGTCAGTGTCTGTCAGCTCGGCAGGCCCCACACTGCCCATCCTCTGGTTAGCACTCCATAGGAGGATTGTGTTCCACAGGCCCACAGTGATCTTGCTAAGAGACTGCTTGGATTCTAGTGGGGAACATCAAGTGGGCTCGRAGGCTGCTTCTCCAGCAGAGCAGAGCAGCTCTGCTGTGTCCACAGCCCTGGGTCTCAGCAGCAAASGCTGTGTGCCCTCTGGGAAGGGACAAGTGAGGGTCCTGAAGAGCTGACAGGTCACCCTTTGCTCCGCTTCATTCTCCTGCCGCTCACTCGAGTGTCCCGTGGTTGTGCTTGGAGGTTTGAAGACAGTYGTCGCCTTCATTTTCACCCCCTTTCCATATTTTGTGTAGAATTGCGTGTTCACAGCTCGTCTGAATTCAATTTTATGAGCTATATGATACTGAGAAAATGTGGCTTGATGCTGAGAGTTTGGCCATGCTTCATCCTCTGCAACAGATGAAACGTGTTAGCTTCTGGTCGTCGGCCAGTTTCTGCTCCATATGACAGCGAGGATCAGCGCGCGGGCCCTCGTGCCACTGACACAGTGCAGAGGTCCCCAGTCTGGGGAGGCTGTGTAAACTCTTTGGCTCCTTGGTCAATCAAGGATTAATGCAAGTTTGTGTTCATAATTTCATAATTCYTTGTGTTTTTGTTGTTGTTGTTGTTGCTGCTGCTGCTGCTGTTGTTGTTGTTTTGTGGTGAGTCTTTCAGGATAAGTAACTGTTAAGGACGACTATGCAGAAGTTTCAAAATCCTGGAGTTGATCTTTGCATTAAGACTTGTTTGTTTGTTTGTTTGTTGCTTTTTAAAGAAATTTCCTAGAAGAGGAACTCTGTTTTAAAGCAAGCCTGTGACAAACATTATTTGGCCTCGGCCCCCTAATGTCATACACTAAATTTTGTGTAGAAAGACCAAAGGGAAAGAGTGGACTGCCACCTAGAGGYTTGAACAACAACGTCACAGCTTCCGAAGCGTGCCCTGGCCTCCTTCCCTGCGCTCAACTCTGTGAATTAAGAACACCTTTTTTTTTTCCTTCTTAAATGATGACAGACCTGTATGTCACAGGCACTACACTGCTGGGTCTGCCCTTGCTACTCTAGACATGATTTTAGAATGGAGATGCCATAATCTTTCAGATAGGAACTGCACTTGAATATACTTTTGCTCATAAAGCAAAAAACAAATTGATATTTTTATTTAACATCTGTTTTGGACTTTTAAGTTATAATACATTAAAAATTAAGAGTAATTCTTTTAAATGACTCTTTGGGTATATATTTCATGATAGTGATGTTACCATAAGTGCTGTAGAAATTACCGAGTTGAATTTGTTCTAGAAAAAAATAGATGAATAGAATGTATATCCACCCAATGATGCGTTATAGGACAGTCAAGAGCATAATTTTTTGGTAGCGGAATGTATTAACATTTCAAAATCTTGTTTGTTCATTTATAAATGGGGATCTTTATAGTACCTAACCTAGGATTGTTATGAAGACTAGATGAAATAAAAAGCATTTTCACAGTACAGGCTTATTTGGTTAAGATGAATATTCAATACATATTTATTCATATATCCAATTTCCATTAGATACAATAATCATTTTTGTAGTAGATATTTCTTACTGTATATGGCAGTAGAAAAGACAGGTACCTGCCTTGCATTGTGWCAGAGATAGTCAGCAAGTACAGATATGAGCAAGAGAAGTCCTTAAAGAATTCGTGTAAAGTCATGAGACACAGCGAAGAGTGACCGAGCTTGTTTTCATGTCAGAGGTCGGGGGTGCATTTCTGAGGAAGTGACAGTTAAACTCTTACCTGCATGACAGGGAACCTTCCATGAGAAGGCCTGTGGTGTATCCATTCCAACTAGAGGACCAAGCATGGAGGCCAGACAGTGGAGAGGGTTGCATTGTGGGAAATCATACAGGAACCTTTTAGGCCCAGGACTTGACATTTTCATTTTGAGGGTCATGAGAAGAAACTGTAGAGTTATTAAAGTGGCGATGGTCTAGCCTTAGCCTTAGAAATATGCCAGTGGAGAATAAGACTGTAACTGTAGCAAGAACAGAGGCAGAAAGACCACTGAGGACCCTTCCTGGCTGTCTCAGCAAGCAGCGATGGCTTGGGAAGGACTGGGGTGCTTCAGGTACATGGACCCTTTTGGCYCTTTGGGGTTGTGTTAATGGCACCAGGTCAGGGGTTGGGGAGATGATTCTTTGGGTAAACTGCTTGCATTGCTGTGTTTGGATCCCTATCACCCATGCAAAAGTTGACATCCTGCAATCCCAACACCAAGGGTAAGGATGCCAAGATCTCGGGTTCACTGGGCAGTTCATATAGCAGAGCCGGTGAGCTTCAGGTTTATGAGAGTGTCTCTCTCAAAAAAAAAATATATAGTGGAAACAATTGAGGAAGCCACCTTGGCACTACCTCTGACCTACATCCTGTTCACATAGACAAATGGACCTGACACACGCGCACACGCCCAGGTGGGCAGCCAGACTATTGGTCTGCATCTGGCTTGAGAACCATGTGACTGTGGGCTCTGTGCTTAGTCTGGGCCATTTCTAAAGTGGGAAGGATGTTAGCTCACTGCTCTTAGGGCTGCGGTGGGGCTGAGGCAGCAATTGTAGAGCGCTGTGAAGAATACAGGAATGACGCAGCCTCGTCACCGTCTGCCACCTTCCCCATAGCTGTTGCTCCAGCATGGTCATCAGCGCTCCCATCTTACACATGAGAAGTGTTTTAAAGTGGGTGGCTTTGAAATCAGAATATAGGCTTCTGATTTGGGACTCCTGTTCTCTCTCCAGGATAACCTGGAGTATGAGTTAGTTGCCAGAGAGAAGCAGCCACTGGCTGAATCTGTAGGCTCTACTGCATGTTCCTGTAGTGTTGAATTCACGTTCTAAGGTGGCCTGTGCACCTTCCCCTCTCCATGACCCCTGTGCCATGAGAAACTCCACTCGGCAGACCTAACCCAAAGTCATTAATACGCACATAAGAATATGTATAGGAGGCTAGAGATGACCATCTTGAGACCCTCTAAGGTGCTGAATCTCTCTAGAGGAGTCTTCTTCGTTCTATTAAAGGGGGGCATACATCAGATTTAGCGAAGGCATTTACCAGACTGCCCATATGAATTTCTTCTTTTTCTCCATCTCTCTCTGCTTTGCCCATTTCCTTCTGGAGTAAACAATGAAGTAGGTAGAGATGATTGCAGAAGAGAAACGGAACTAGAGGCAGAGAGCCTGAGACTCTACCTGCTGCTCTCACATCTAGCCCCTCAGCTCTACCAGGGCCCCCCCTCACTAGACTGACGGCAGCTGTTTGTCTGTTGCAGAGTGTGAGCACTTGATCCGCCACATGCTGGTGTTAGATCCAAACAAGCGCCTCTCAATGGAGCAGATCTGCAGGCACAAGTGGATGAAACTCGGAGATGCAGACCCCAACTTTGACAGGGTAAGCCGGACCCCTTGTCTCAGGGAACTCCTTGTCTTCCGCAGTGATTGGAATCTGCCTAGGACCCAAAGAGATGAGCAGTAGGAATCAGCTGCTGGGTAAAACCAAAGTGTCATGCAAATTCTCAGGGAGCCAAAGGGTGGAGACAGTGACATTGGGTTTTACCATGGGTCACAAAATCATAGTTTGCTTTTGACTCCCAAGGCAGCATGCTCCCAGTTCTGCAGCTCACTACCACCAGAGTGCCTCTCTTGCCTGAGTGTGCTCATGTCAACAGCTTCTGTAACACACTGCTGCACCCCATTATGATCATTCCACATACCCCAGGAGCTCAGGAAGCAGGAGGGTTTTGTCAGCCCATAGCTGATTGCCAGACCTGTCTTGCTTAGACTTTGTATGAGACCCAGAGAATCCACAGCAGTGGGGCATAGAACAGCTTTGTCGATGTGTGTCCCATGCCGTGTTGATGTAGTTAACTGGGGCTTTGACAGCTTGCCTCTTTCCATGTTACAGTTAATAGCGGAATGCCAGCAACTGAAGGAGGAAAGGCAGTCAGATCCCCTCAACGATGATGTCCTTTTGGCCATGGAAGACATGGGGCTGGACAAGGAACGCACACTTCAGGTACCTAAGAAGGGGTGGAGAGCGATAAGATACACAGCCCTTCCTCTACCCTGCCGTTCCTGCAGTGTCTCCTTTCTGAGCTTTTGGGTGTTTCTGCTTTCCTCCCTTTTCCTCTTCCTTTGCCCTTCCTAGGCCTGAGAGGGAAGGAAGAAGCTACTTTATGTTGTGCTGGTGGTGTCTGGTGTGTCACTGAGGTGCCACCTCACAGTCTCTCTCTCCCTTTCTCTTTTGTTAGTCATTAAGGTCAGATGCCTATGACCACTATAGTGCAATCTACAGCCTGCTGTTAGATCGACACAAGAGAAACAAAACTCTGCGTCCTGGGGCACTTCCCAGCACGCCCCAAGCCATGACTTTCCAGGCTCCAGTCAATCTCCAGGTGGGCAATGTCTCTGTGACCTAGGTGAGAGCAGTCTATACCAGGGTAAGGGCTAGCCACTGCTCATCAGCTTTTGGTCAGGAGAGACTCTTCTTCAGCCATCTATCAATTCCGTTGTCAGAAGACCATCAAAATCTGAGTCTGTCTTTGAGAGAAAGTTGATGACAGAAATAGTTGTCTTTTTTTTTAAAGAAAAGATTTACTTATATATTTTATGTATATGAGTACATCATTGCTCTCTTCAGACACACCAGAAGAGGGCATCGAACCCCAATGCAGATGGTTGTGAACCACCATGCGGTTACTGTGAATTAAACTCAGTCTGGAAGAGTAGTCAGTGCTCTTAACCACTGAGCCATCTCCAACCCAATAGTTGTCATCTTTGTTTTAAGAAGTAGCAAATCATTGTGAGATATCATTCTCCCTAAAGAACGCTTCCTGGCTATGTCACCTGAGAGCACAAGAACCAGACTTTGGCAATCAAGACTGCTCTGAATATTATCCTAGCCATTGGGAATCTGAGGCAGAGGGGTGCGTTCAAGGCTAGCCTGGGCTACATAGCAAAATCATGTCTTAGAGAAAGGGATGAGGAGAGAGACTACTTTGAAAAGCTGACATCATTTCTTCTAGTGTCTCAACTCTCAGTATCCATATGTACTGCTTTCTAGGCGGAGCAGACAGGCACTGCTATGAACATTAGCGTCCCCCAAGTTCAGCTGATCAACCCAGAGAACCAAATTATAGAGGCAAGTAGCCACATCTGATCACTGTCAACTGGAACCACGTTTCTCTTGCCATAGCCACAATTCTTTCCTTCTGATTTACTTCTGATGAGCTGTGTCTCCCTCTACCTTAGCCTGACGGGGCCGTGAACTTGGACAGTGATGAGGGTGAAGAGCCTTCTCCAGAAGCCTTGGTTCGCTATTTGTCAATGAGGAGGCACACGGTGGGAGTGGCCGACCCGCGGTAAGACCTGCTCAGCATCCTGCCCAGTCCTAAGGCAAAAAGCGCCGCCAGGGTTGGGTGCCTACTGTGCACATTTTCTCCTACCCCATGAGATAAAAAAGTGGCCAGAATACATTTTTAACACATCAGAGGCCACACTAGGCCGTGGCCAGTCTGACTAGTTACAGTCTCCCTATATGCAGTGCCTCTTAGCAGCCATTGGACCACGTGAGGAGGGTAGGATAGCATCTTTGGTGACAGTGATGGAGTTCTTCTAATCTAAGTCATCCAGAAGTATTCTGCACTATTCAGTCACATTTAGCAAAGTGTAGTGGTGCACACCTTTCACCCCAGCACTTAGGAGGCAGAGGCAGAGGGAACTCTTCAAGGCTAGCCTGGTCTGTATATTGAGTTAGAGGACACAAAAAGAGACCCTGTCTCAAAAAAATAAGTAAATAAATCTGCCAACTTTAGCAGCTTTTAGAGATGCTATCTACCTCATGTTCTATATTGGGACTCTTCTAGAAAGAGGAGACAGGTAGTGTGGCATCATTTATATATGTGGACAGCTAGAGGCACTTGCCTAGCATAAGCAAGAATCAGGGTTCAGTATCTTGCTCTGTCCCAAAATGAACAAGAATCCCAAAACACATTTCCCAGAGTGTTCCCTGAGGCCCTGGTGTTGGGGACATGGACTAAGGGCCAGCTTACTCCATTTCTGCTCTGYAGTCGAGACCTGTCGACACTAACAGTAGCCCAGCTCGTTGCTGAATGTTTTCTTCACTGAGCAGGAAAGAAAGGGTGTGACAAGCTTCTCCAGAGGGTTCAGCTCAGGGCAGAGCTGACTTTCTTATGTCTGTCTTCTGAGCGGATCCCCAGAAGAAACGCCCATGCCTGCTGGTTTGCTTGTTTTACGTGCTTGTTCTCGATGTGATCAAACAAGCAATAGAAAGAACATTTGGGTTCCACAGAATGTGTCACTGCCGAGGAGGGGTGGAGTCCTGAGTCATGATTAGTGGAAAAATCTCTTATTTAAAGTCTGCTGGGCATGACAGTCCCGAACATCCAGTTCTTATCTGTCCTGTCAGCACTGACAGTAGTAACTGCATTCTTTCCCTGGTGAATCAGTTGCTACTTCAGGCAGTCATTGTCTTAGCAGATGCCCTGTGCTCTCTAGAAACTGGCTGTTCACCTCCAGGCTTTGGAAGCCTGGGCTGGAGTTGTGCCAGCCTGTTGTGTCTCCTATAGGCTTTCGAAAGGGATCAATGAAGAGTAAAATCCCCAATAACTCAGAGTGAAATTCCACATGGCAGACAGACTTCCGCTTTGCTTTAGTGTCTTAGACAGAAATAGAAGTTTAGGAGAAGAGTAAAGTCCAGAAGGTGCTTCTTCTGCCAGCATAGAGACCTCAGTTCAGATCCCCAGGGTCATAGAAAAGCGAGCTGTGGCAGCCTCTGCTGTAACTACAGCTCTGTAGAGTGGAGACAAGCAGATGCACCAGGCTCACAGACAGCCTGACAGGCCAGTCCGTGAGAGACCCGGAAGAACATGGGAGAGGAAGGCTCCCTACCTCTGGCCTCCATACTCATGCATAGACATATGTTGGGACACCCACACACGTTTACCATCATACACACATAGACTACATCTGCGCACACGTATATACATATGAAAAAGATAGAAAAAGTTAGGCAGTGGTAGCACACTACCAGTATTCGGTAGGCAGAGGCAAGTGGGTCTCTGAGTTCGAAGCCAGCCTGGTCTATAGAGCAAGTTCCTTGACAGCCAAGGAAAGATACACAGAGAAACCCTGTCTCAAAAGACCCTCCCACCCACCTCCAAAAAAGGTGTGTGTGTGTGTGTGTGTGTGTGTGTGTGTGTGTGTGTATTTTTTTTTTTTTTTACTGTACTAGTTGTAGTAGTAGTATAATGACTCAGAGACTTAAACACTCTGAGTAACCACATTTCTCTCTTCCTGTTTCCTGGCAGCACGGAAGTTATGGAAGATATGCAGAAGCTCCTGCCCGGCTTTCCTGGAGCCAACCCACAGGGCCCATTCCTGCAGGTGGCCCCTAACATGAACTTCATGCACAACATGTTGCCCATGCAGAGTCTGCAGCCAACTGGACAGCTTGAGTACAAGGTACATGGCCATGGAAAGGACCTGCCCATAAGAAACAAACAATCTTCCCGTGGTAGGCTTTAAAAGGACTGTTCCAGTACTGGAGATTTTCCTTAGGGAGGAGAGTTCCCTCCTGTAAACTGCTCTGGTGGTGGGAGATGCCTTCAGCCCCCCTCACCCAGCAGATGCTCTAACTGGAGAGGATAAGGGTGGGCTGTTTACTCCGTGTTTCGCCATCTCACCGCTGTATCTGCCCACTTTCCTGGCAGGAACAGTCTCTATTACAGCCGCCTACACTACAGCTACTGAACGGAATGGGGCCCCTTGGCCGGAGAGCCTCAGATGGAGGCGCCAACATCCAACTGCATGCCCAGCAGCTGCTCAAGCGCCCACGGGGACCGTCCCCACTTGTCACCATGACACCAGTGAGTAGCAGCACAGCCTGGCTTTCTCAGAGGTTTTTGATAAGAAGGGGCTGAACTTGGCTGAAATACCCACATTCCTCCCTAATACAGCGTTCTATGTGTTTTCTCTGACCTGCCTCCTCTTCCACAGTGGGCCACACAAAGACACCTCAGAGGACTTCCCAAGCAGATGCAGTTCATGAGGGCAATGCTCTCTAGAATGAAGTGCTTTTTAATTATCTTACAGAGACTAGTTGCAGGGGCATGCACTCCCGCAGTGCATTCCTGGAGCTTAAAGGACAACTTTAGGAGTCAGCTCTCCCCTCCCCCCCTTCATGTGGGTTCTGAGCATCAAACGTAGCTCCTCAGGCTTGCATAGCAAGTTCTTACTGCGGAGCCATCTTGCCAGCTCTCCTGTGATCAGCACCACCTAACATTTTTGGTGGCTCAGCCTCCGGTGATCATAGGATTACATTGCGGCTCTAAGCTCSGTTGGCGTCTCAGTCACACCATTTTGTATCATGGTGACATGCAAAAGTTTAGTCTCACACATTGGTTTCTGTTTATTTCTGGTGTTTTTCTGTCAAGCTTCCACCAGATTGAATAGTATCTCCATAGCCCTTCCGAGCTACTTAGGGGATCAGTACGTTTTAAAACACTCCGTTGACAGAAGCTCACTCTGGCACTCTGTGCTTTCCTCCTCCTGGGTTTGGTTGCAGAGCAGTGTGTGAGCCTGGGAGCCACATTGTCAATCACATACAGTTCCGAAAGCAGTTCTGCACCAGAGCCGTTAGTGTGCTGTTCAGGATAGCCCAGCCAAGTTCCGCTGTATAGGAACTATCTGAATAGTAAAAGAGCTTGTGAAGCTGTGAAATCCCAGCACTTAAGAGTCAGTGCAGGAGGGCCAGTGCAGGTTGGAAGCTAGCCTGGTCTACGTAGTGAGTCCCAGTCTAGCCACGGCTACAGGGCAAGGCACAGCCTTAAAAACCCAGCATGCCAGACTGAATGCCAAAGTGAATGACAGGGCCGACAGGTGGTGGGGGTTCTCCATGGGCGAGGTTAGCATTGGTTGGGAAGCATCAGCGCCAGCATTGTGAATAGTGGAGTTACCTCCTCTGCCCACTGAACTCGTTGCTGCCAAGGCCACTAACAAGCTCTAATTGATAAATCCAGTGGGCATTTTTAATCTTTATCTTTTTTGATGTCCCAGTGTCTCTATTAGTCATTGTTGACCTTCCCCCCCCACCCCCTTCTATGTAAGACTTTTTTTTTTTGGCTCCTGTAACATTATCCTAGGTTTTCCTTGGGCCGGTCTGTCCCCTCTGCAGGTTTCTGCTCAGGGTTGACTTAGCCAAGGCCCATCTCCTCTCTCCTGGATGGGGCTCTCCACTCCGTCAGCTGCCATCTGGCCCCGCACCCAGAATGTTCTTCCGAGTTCTACACATCTGCATGTGTGATCACCTCTGCCATAGGTTTAGTGGGTACCTCACGAGTACTCACAGTGTGAATGCAACATGTGACAGTTGTCTTTCCCTCCCAGGGACAGGGACAGTGCTGTTACCACCCTAGTGCTAACACCAACTAGGTACATGGATTTTTTTTAATCTTTCTACAATTTTTGTTATTCCCTCTGTCAATCAGTTATCTGATGTTTGTGATTAAACGGCTTTCATCTCTCCATCTCTGTCCCCTGTCCTTCAGTCATGGTCACGAGTCACCTGGATTAACACAGTGGGCTCCCAGCTGATACCCGGCTTGACTCCTGGTCTTTACTGCCTTCCCCTTTCACCCCACAAGTAAAACACAGATCCTGTAACACCATGGCCCTACTTAAAACCCTGCAGTGATTTGCCACTGCCCTTCCCAGAATAAATCTGTACGATATTCAAGGCCATTTGTAACAGCGTCTTCCCTCTGCCCCAGCGATAGCTGCTTYCTGTCCAACCGTTTACTCCACCCTTAGCGCCAAAGTAGAGGATGTGAAAAATTCCAAAGTTGCAATTATTTCAAGAAGTTTTTGTTTTTCTTTTGTATTACCCAGTTTTAAAGAAAATATTTATTTTTATTTTTAATCAATGAGAGAAATGTACCAGAGTGCAGGTGCCAGCAGAGGTCAAAGGCGCGGGACCCTTTGGAGTTTGGTTTATAAGTTGTTGTGAGCCACCCCGTATGAGTTTTAGGAGCCAAACTCTGGTCCTCTGCAAGAGCAGTGTATGCTCTCAACCCTGAGCCATCTCTCCAGCCCCGTAATCCAGTGCTTTAACCCTTTTGGTCATGGAAGTATGGTTTCTGAAGTAGTACCTGAGGCGTGGATGATGCTTATCTGGGCCAAGAATATTTTTTGAGGGTGAACAACATTTCCGTCTTCACCCAGAGGAAAGCCAGGAACCTCAGTGTGGTACTTTTCATTTTGTTTATGTTTCAGAGTATAGTGAGTATACTCACTAGGATGCTTTCCTGGACTCCAGACATCCAGACTCTGGAACTGACATTAATGTGAGGCCACGGTCCGTTCCTAGGCACTCTGGGTAGGCAGTTCGATACACTGCAGGCCTTCCCTCTTCTCTCAGCCTGTGACCCTTTTGCTCTCTGTCAGCCGTTCACTCCTGTGCACGCCTCAGGTCTCAGRCCGGCTGGYGCTTCCTCCAAAGCGCCTTCTTTCCTTCCCAAGCTCCCTCGGAGGACTTGAGAGCTTAACCGTGCTCTTATGATTGTCTGTTCCTTTGTCTCTAAACAAAGGTAAAGACCATAGCTATGAATGCGCAGCTGATCCTAAAGGGAGGCCTCCAAGTATTAGATGAATGAACACATGCCTGTGAAAAAGGGAAGAAACTCAGATAAGTCACCTGAGCCAGAGGGAGCTGGAAACCAAGATGGAAGAACGCCCTCTCTAGCYCCCATTCTAGGAAAGCCTTTGAAATACGAACATTACCAAGACCCTTGGCCTCAGTCCAGTTACCAGAGTTGAGGGCATCACAGAATAAGCTGCCTGAGTCTTTCCTTCCTGTATCTCTGCAGGCAGTGCCAGCCGTTACCCCTGTGGATGAGGAGAGCTCGGATGGGGAGCCAGATCAGGAAGCTGTGCAGAGGTAATGTGGCATCTGGCAGTGCTTGCAGAACGTCCTTGGGCAGGCTCCCCTGCAACCAGCGAAAGGTCACCTCTGCCCAGGGAGGTGGTGCAGTGCAGCTTCAACACTTGTGTGGTCTCTTTGCTCAAGCCAGATGGCATGTTCCTCCCCACACGGAAGTAACAGAAGACTGCCCAGAAAATTTCATTTCTATAAGCGCCATTGGAAGCCCCTTAAGTGACAGCAATAACCTTAAGAACGATTTCTCTCCTCCCTCCTTCCTTGTCCCCGCGTTCATATTGCAACTCTGATAGTGTTCAGGCCTAAAGCCTGCTCCTCCCTGCCACGAACTGTTTACTGAAAAGGAATTGGAGATTTGAGATGACAGTGATCCTAGCTAGTCTGGCCATGGACCTCTGGCATGGACTCCTCCTTCCCAGGAGAATGAATGAATACCTCCTGTACTGTTTGCTGTGTTTCATCCACTCCCTTGTACCAACAATGAGATATTGGGAAGAAAAAAAAAACACGGGGGTTGTGGGCAGGGACATATGTAAATATCCATTGTTTGCAGAACCTTGTTTTGAGATGCCTGGTTCACAGAGAGCGACAGTGACCATCAGGCGTGCTGTGCGGTCCGATGGCCTCAGTTCCAATAGCCATGGTCTTCAGCTCCATGCATGCCCCCTTGTGGAGTTGCCTTTCTTGTTTTCTGTGGAGGGGTTTTCACCAGAATCCAGCATGTATTTTCCCAGAAATACAGGTGTTCTTCAAGATTATATGTTTTCCCTTGAGGGAAGTTGAAATAAAATGGTTTTCATGGGCTCTCGGGGAAACTTTGGGTGTTTTTATCAATGGACATTAACCACTGATGGCTTTCTCTAAGCAAGTTTGCACACCACAAATTACAGTCCGATAACAGCTTTTTAGCTTCTATAGGCAACGTAGTCAGGAATGAACTAAGAGCCTTACGGTTGTTGTTCAGGACTCTTTTTCTGCACCCAGGATGTCTATAGAAAAGACCAAAGAAGGTGGTCTTGTGCAGAAAGAAAGCCCTAGTAATCAAGGCTGTTACCAGCCTAGAGAGCAGAAGAAAAAAGAACCTGGTGACCTTGTGTCAGTCTGATGCTCTTGCTTCTGTGGTTTGCTGATAAATGGGTTTGCAAATGGGTTCTACTGGTGCCATGAAGAAATGAGAAAGTAGGGAATGTACTGGGTCCCCCTTCCCTCCTTGAAAGGTGTAGCTGTATTTTACCTTCTTTGTCTTAGAGTTCACTTCCTCTGGCCCCACCTTCTTCAGACCAACATTGAAAGGCCAGAGTGCCTGTCAGTTTCAAGGGACAGAAAGGAATCACACTTCTCTTATCTGTCTCCGAGACAAGTGCAGCGCTGAGCAAGCCCGGAGCAGACGCAGGGGCCTGGGTCTTGTTCTGGTGCTGACCGTGGAGGTTTGCAAGCTCCTTAGAGTAAAAGGCATCGTGGAGACCTTGGCCTTCTCTTCTGATCCCTTACCTTTCTTCTTTGCCTCCTGAAAATAGCTCTGAGCATCCCGTGTGGTTTTATTTCTTCGTCATCCTCTAAGTTAATCCTCTGGAGGCCACATCAGTTTTTCTTCTTCTTCAGTGATTGAGTTTTGGTCACAGGACATAAAGGAAGAACTCAGTTGTCCTCAAACAAGAGTCTGTTTTCTTTGGCAGGTAGTAAGGACACCACAGGCCTCTGACATCAGGAGACATAAGTTGTTTCTTTCTGAATACCCCACTTGTCCCTTTAGAAATAGGCCTTGGGTTCTATTTCCTCTGACTTATAGTTTAGAAATTTGGAAAAAATTAATATGTAGAAAGATAACTTCTTCCATCAAATGGAATAGAGGAAACTGATTCCGCCACCTTTGTGAGCTAGGTCTCCCTTTCTTCTCTTGGTGGCCACTCTCAGCCTCGACACCAGCCACTTCAGTGGTGAGCTGACTTCTGTTGGCCAGTTAGACATGCTTCGCCTCCATCCTGTTGGGGGCTGCTTACCGTGGCGCCCTTCTGGCACGCCACACTGTCCTACTCAGTGCTTCAGACTAACTTCTGTTGCTTCTTGCGCGGGAACATTCTCGTCTTTTTTTACTATGAAATGTCCTCCCTGCTTGTTGCAGGTACTTGGCAAATAGGTCCAAAAGGCACACACTGGCCATGACCAGCCCAGCAGCTGAGATCCCACCGGACCTGCAACGGCAGCTAGGACAGCAGTCTTTCCGTTCCCGGGTCTGGCCTCCTCACCTGGTACCTGACCAGCATCGGTGAGTAGCCGCTTGGCAGTGTGAGCGTCCCGGAGGCTCATGGGATCAGCACCCTTCTGACTGGTCTCCACTCTTGGCGACTAGCTTTCACTAGAAGCCACCTGCCATCCCGAGCTTCCATCTCCGCTCCTAGCCCTAACCACTGCACAGGGCGAAAGCTTTCTCTCGGATTCTGGAGCAGCTGAGGCTCTTGCTTCTCATTTCTTAGCCCACCTGCTGCTCATCATCTGCAGCTGATTGGTGTAGGCCTTTGAGGGAGTGGTACTCTCAGAAGGCAGCTCTAGAAATGAGGACTTTGTAGCAACATCCCCAGACGTGACCGCTAATAGTTCATCGCCTTCGAAAAATGGGCACTTGATGTGGCATTAGAGCAGTAGGCAGGCTGTAGACGGAGGTACACCCCTGGTGTGTGGTAGAACAGGAGCGTTGCATCCTTTTGAGTACTGTGTTTGTCATCCTTTGAGTATTCTGACAGCAAGATCTTTCGATAGGCCTCTGTTATTTAGAATTCATTGCCTTGAAGAGGGAAACCAAGTTGCACCATCCTGACGAGAGAAACTTCACTGATTCCAAGATAGCCAGGCAGCAAGAGAGCAGAGATGGTTGTCATCTGTGGCTCCTTGGTGACCACCAGTCTTAGCCATGTCCATTCCGATGCTGTCCCCCAGCTCCCAGGCCACCTTTCCCAAGTCAGC
The DNA here is from genome assembly GCA_002335545.1 of Apodemus speciosus. Taxonomy (NCBI): domain Eukaryota; kingdom Metazoa; phylum Chordata; class Mammalia; order Rodentia; family Muridae; genus Apodemus; species Apodemus speciosus. Next base: position 104,183 of record BDUI01001641.1, on the reverse strand, counting down.
AGCCGTTGCTTGATCTTGTTTCTTCCAGTCTTCTTGGGGTAGGGTCGGGTAGTGGAATGCAGCCTCCTCCAGAAGGTTGAAAGCAGTTGGGTTCTGAGGAAATCCGGTATATATGCGTGCCAATAGGAAGGAACACTTGCAACTAGCTACTCTGATCAGCTCCATAGGCTGTTCGCATTGTCCTTCTCACCGAGCATCAGGTAATCAACCAGGGAAGGTGAACTCTGAGCAGACAGGGACATAATTAGTGCCACGCTGGAACTCTGGAAGAAAGAAGATAAGCTTTCATAATTGACCCTGAACAATTTAGAAAGAAAAGGTCCTATTAGGAACTGAAAGAAACCATGAAGGTTCTCGCGCAAGATTGTGGTGGTGCAGCCCCTTGACGGAAACCCCTTGGGAGCTGCAGTCGGTCACCTCAGAGAGCTCCTCTGTGCTGGCTGGCTCACTGGTGAGCTGCCCCCACCCCAGGCAGCCTGTAACTTGCACTTGTGCTGAAGGTGCTTTCGCTGTTCCTCACCAACTCTTCCTCGCGCGATGATTGATTTGTCAGCCTTCCCCTCCCCGGGGCCTTTTGTTTATCTTTTGTCCTTTGAGTACCTGGCTGTACTCTGTGCTCCTTGGGAAAATGGTGATGAGCACTGTCCAGCCAGCCTTCCTCACAGACCTTCTATTCTACCAACATTTGTTGTTAAAAGCAGACCACAGCAGCCTGAGGGTCCATCCGTGGGACGTGTGTTGCGCCAGCAGACACAGCCGGGGCCTTGCTCCCTAGAGCCCTGCTGCCTGTTGTGTGTGCACATGTGTTACTTGGGTCTCTAGGGCTAAGGCAGTTTGAGTTGGAAACAAATGAATTCTCGAATGACAAATCATGTACTGTGGGGCGGTGGCGGCGGAGGGGGGGTCACTATACAAACGCACGAGAGATTAACGCTAATTCAGAAGAAAAGGGAAGTGTTCTGAGTCCGTAAAACACGCGATGTGATGCGGGCGGCCCGTCTGCGTCACTGGATTCCTTTCGTTTTTTCTGGAACATGATTAAAAGACCAGAATATATATCTATTCTTTGTGTTATAATAGGTCAAGTCCACCATGGAGACTGAAGAGGGGCTGGTCAACATTTTCACCCCTGGAAATGTATGATTTAAAAGTTAACCCAAACCAGGTTCTCTCCAGTTGGGGGCTGCATCACTGTTTGAAGAGTATAGGGGAGATAGCAGCCCTGAGTGAGGCTGCCCTGGGTGACCGTGGTTGCTATTGGAAACAAAGTTATGCACGCTTGACACTGCCGGTGGCTCTGCAGTGGTCAGGTCCCTCGGAACCGATCCCCTGAAGTTACCGAGCCAGGCTGAGCTGGGACCTGACTTCACAGCCTGAGTTTCCGGAAAACTGCCACACCTTGAACCTGGGATATTCTTCCTGTAATGAGAAAGAAATGGTCTCGTGCAGAAAGACGGCTCGAAGAACAGCTCTGGGTGACGGAAACCTGTCTATTGCCTGATACTGAAAGTGTAGGCGTCAAATTTGAGGGGAAATAATACCGGTGCTGTGTTTTAATTCAGAGTCTGAAGTGCAGACAGAACAGGCTCCTGCAAGCATCCTTCGTGAACTCAGCGTCTGGACTGTGACATCCATTCCCCCACCCTGATTAATTTGTCTTGTATGTTACTAAAACAAGTAGGATTCCATGCGCATTTCACTAGCTCACTACTGCTTGAAGCTTTGGTGACGTCTGAAGAGTGGCATCAGTGAAGAGAGTAAGGGCTTTCACCCAACATCAGAACTCTCTTGGCATCGCTGCCTGGTCCTCATTTCTCCTCAGCCCTTCCCCGTCTGCACTGTATTTGAACTTGCTTGTTCACCTGCTTCCTTGGCTTTGGCTTTTTGCTTCAGTTCAAACCGGCGAGGTTACCCGCCCCCTCACCATTGTCATCTCTGCCCTAGACCTCTGCCACCCTGACCCTTTCCATCAGCTGTGGGGACGCTGCCTCTGCAGTCTTTAACCTGCTTATCTCAGCTCATAAACATCTCTTTCTGGTTAGGCAGCCAAGTGCAGGTGTTAGCCAGCCCGGTGCTAGCTTAGGGCTCCTGATCGATGGCTCTTCTTTCTCCCCGTAAGACATGGCTGTGCTCTGACTGAACACTGGGGACCCTGTCTGTCAGCAGGAGTTTGGCCAGGTGCTGCTGTGTGAGGAGTTAGCATTCACAGTAGGAGGGAGGCCTCAAGTGTGTTCCTAAGGTACAGGCAGGATCTTGAGGTCCACATTCCTGAGGAATGCGCTGTCTCCGTGCTGGGATCAGAGGTCCCTCTCTTCCCCCACCCCAGCCTCCACCCTCCCTTCTCTAGGACAGAACTGTGAGTTCCAGGCCAGACCTTTGACCACAAAACTGACTTTGATTTCATCCTAGCCATACATAGATTACTGCTGGAGGTAACTCGGGGTCAAATGGTGAATTCTAAGTTTCTAAAGATACCAGGTAGGGATCTGGTTTTAAAAACCATACCTTGCACAAAATTACACACACACACACACACACACACACACCCCAAAATGTAACTATAATAGAAAATAAATGAGTGACTATAAAAACCAAGGCTCAGGTATAGCCAGTCCTGGCCATACTGAGGAGTTACACCCTGCTCTAGCTCTAGTGTGTTCATATAAGACCTGGATGTATTGACCCCAGGACCTCAGCAGGCCTGGGAAGTAGGACCAACCTGAGGTAAGTGGAGATGGGAGATGAGGGCCCGTAGTCCACTAAGGGGGACAGCYACCTCAGGAAGCGACACAGGAGGACCACGTGCAGGGCTCCTCATGCATCTGCTGTCTCTGTATTCATGTAGAACCATGGTCCCTGTGTGGTTGGTCATAGCCCCCGAGTCCTGGCTGCTAACCGTCTCTTCCCATATATTCAGCTCCACCTACAAGGACTCCAACACCCTGCATCTCCCCACGGAGCGTTTCTCCCCCGTGCGCCGGTTCTCAGACGGGGCTGCAAGCATCCAAGCCTTCAAAGCTCACCTGGAAAAAATGGGCAACAGCAGCAGCATCAAACAGTTGCAGCAGGTAATCTATGCAGGGGCAGGGGTAGCAGTGCGGTGTCCAGGACCTGGGCAGTAACTCTCCATACCCTTCATGTCAGCCACACTGAGGTGTTCTAGCTTAAAGCAGTATAGCTTTCTTTTTTAAAAATAAAAATTAGATTGATTGATTTATTGATTATATGTGAGTACACTTAGCTCTCTTTGGACACTCCAGAAGAGGGCATCAGATCTCATTACAGATGGTTGTGAGCCACCATGTAGTTGCTGGGATTTGAACTCAGGACCTTCGGAAAGAGCATTCAGTGCTCTTCACTGCTGAGCCATCTCTCCAGCCCGCAGTATAGCTTTCTACTGTGCATTCTTCGATATATACTGCCCACCCTAAAGTCAAACTTGCTTCCCTCATCATGAGACTAAAATTTTTTTCCACCATCTGTAGTTTGTTGGGAAGGCATTTCTGGTTTGATTTTTCCCAGGGATAGTAGGTACTTCTAAGCAATCCTGACATGCAGGGCACCGGGTCCTAGTGGACCCTGTTGCTGTGCCTTCTCACCCCAGGCATAACCTCCAGCTAGTATGGCTCCCAGAGGTAGCAAACCTGCTCCCAGGATACTGTGAAGGACCGAGAGTAGCATGCGCTTTGTGCTTCCATTTGATTCCACACTGGACATTCCACAGTGTGTCCTTGGTGTTCCCCACTGCTTCCATAGGGCAAAGTTAGAGGAATCTCCATGCATATCCCAACAAGGGCACTGTTCTTCAGTGGCTCAGCCTGCCCATGAGACCTCAGGGGCAGATCGGCATCTGCCAAGGTCACTGCATGGGGTAGACGTGGCCGTGTCGAGTTTGTACCCACCGCTTTCCCTTCAGGAGTGCGAGCAGCTGCAGAAGATGTACGGGGGGCAGGTTGACGAGAGAGCCCTGGAGAAGACCCAGCAGCAGCATATGCTGTACCAGCAGGAGCAGCACCATCAGATCCTCCAGCAGCAAATTCAAGTAGGCCCTCCCTCACTCTTCACTTTCTCCAAGGTGTTTTTGAATTTGCTTCCAGGCTCGTTGGCCTGCGCATTGTCTGAAAGACTCATGGCAAAGCGGAGTGTGAACTGCGGTGATGGGTGACATGTCTGATGAAGGCACGGAAGCAACAGTCTGAGTCACAGATAGTACTTTCTGTATCATCCCAAGAGTAGCTCTGATGACCTTTGTAGCTCATGATACTGTCGCCCCCCTCTCCCCCCACCCCTGTTTGTGTTTCAGGATTCTATTTGTCCTCCTCAACCCTCCCCACCTCTTCAGGCTGCGTGTGAAAATCAACCAGCCCTCCTCACCCACCAGCTCCAGAGGTAAAGAACCATTTAGACTCTTCCTGAATCRTTGGCTGGTCAGCATGGCGCCCTGGTCTGACGCATGGGAAAACTTGACTGACTTGAGCGTTTGGGATAGTCGTCTAGGAAAACAGGGAAGTTGATTTAAAGTTTGAAGGGCTTCCTCGACTCCTGACTCTTTCCTTAGCCCCGTGAACGCAGCAGGCTGATATCTGTCACAGGCCAGGCCAGTAAATGCTGCGTCTGTGGCAGGGAAGGACTGGTGGACTGAGGTGTGGGCAGGCTGTGGTGGCCTGCTACCATGGCTGTCCACCCCAGACTACAAGATGTCTGTCTGTGTGGATTGTAGGCCGGATGTTAACTCCAGATGGCTCTGTCTGTCGGTTCAGGCTGCTTATGTACCTGTTCTGTCATTTTTAAGGTTAAGGATTCAACCTTCAAGCCCACCCCCCAACCACCCCAGCAACCATCTCTTCAGGCAGCCAAGTAACAGTCCTCCCCCCGTCAGCAGTGCCATGATCACGTCTCACGGTGAGTGGAGGCTGCAGGGGCCCAGGGGCGGGGGGCAGGGATCCATACATAGTGTGCCATGCAAGGAAAGCCTTGCTTTTAGGCTTTGATGTGGTGGTGGTGGTGGTGGTGGTGGTGGTGGTGTGTTTTAAATTTCATTTCTTGCTAGGCAGTGATGGCACATGCCTTTAATCCCAGCACTTGAGAGGCAGAGGCAGGTGGATTTTTGAGTTCGAGGCCAGCCTGGTCTACAGAGTGAGTTCTAGGCCAGCCAGGGCTATACAGAGAAACCATATCTTGAAACAAACAAACAAACAAACAAACAAATAAAAATAAATTTCATTTCTTGACTGAAACCTTGGGTAAATTCCTTAACTTCTGAGTGCCTTYGCTTTCTCAATAATAACTGTAATAATAGCAACACTTAAGAAATATATATATAAATAACCTGGGACAGTACCCAATATACTAGTCCTTAATTCAGGTTAGCTGCTATTAAGTGTAGCTGCCAAAACCCTCCCYGGTCCTCGTACCAGGTGTGAGSAYGAAAGGCTGTGTCCTCAGATCCAGCGCACAGTCAGGTGCTTGTCGGTGCCCTTGGCATTGTGGAGAAGCATAGAATTGCCCGTATGTTCTTCYTACTCTAGRCGACCTTGGGTCAGAGTCKGATCTTGGGTTCTGTCCCAGAACTGCCACATGAGAATGTGCAGCTTACCCAACTCTYCRGACCATTCCTGTGCATCCTTGGTTAAGAAACCCTGCATACAATCTCTGCTGCTCAAAGCCTGCCATAGACCAGCTCTTRGGGGGAGTCAGTTGGAAATACAAATTCACGGGGTGCCCACCTGACGGACTGAGTCATAGTTCTGTGTGTAGGACTCAGTGGGTTAGTTCTGTTTCTGCCAGTTTCTGACATTGTCTTGTGAAGTTTAAGAAGGCTGTTCTAGATGCTACTTGCTGGGGGTCACTTGCCCTCTAGTTGGCAGGTAACCTGGGCACTTGGTCACCCTGTGGCTCCTTTCTCTGCAGGTGCTACGTCTCCCGCCCAGTTTCAAGGCTTACCCTCCCATGGTGCAATCTTCCAGCAGCAACCTGAGAACTGTTCTCCGCCTCCCAGTGTGGCGCTAACCTGCTTGGGCCTACAGCAGCCTAGCCAGTCACAGCCAGTGACTATCCAGCTACAGGAGCCAGTTGACATGCTCGGCAACATGGCTGGGACAGCTGCAGGCTCTGCAGGGCGGGGCATCCCCATCAGCCCCAGTGCCAGTCAGATTCAGATACAGCACCGCACCAGCCTAATGGCTCCCTTCAGCTATGGGCACCGGCCCTTGTCCAAGCAGCTGAGTGCTGACAGCGCAGAGGCCCACAGGTAAGGCTTCTCGTTGATCTAGAGAAGCCCCTTAGTCCAGTGAGTGAGAAGGGACAAGTCTGCTTGTGCCCACTGTGACACAACATGGTGGGTTTGAGGTGAGCTTGTTGATGAGCTAGGTTGTTAGTGAGACAAGAGAAAAATGGCAGAGGGCCTTCCTGATGGCCYGAAGGAAGGAAGGTCTGTTAGAGGAATGTAGAAAGATGTCCATTCCCCTGATTTATTATTCTAGGGGTCTTCCTTCTCTATTGTCTCTAAGAGACTATTATTCTAAACAGCTCAGATTATTTTTTAAGAATAGCTGTACTAGACTGTGTGTCTAGCTTTGTGGATAGGTAAGCAAGCCTGAATTCCCTGGCTTCAGTCCCTGGCACCAGAGAGGCCAGGTGTCATAGCACATGCCCAGAACTCCAGCGCTCTAGAGACAGAGGCAGGAGGACCAGGAGTTAAAGGTCCTCCTCAGCAGCACAGCAAGTGAGGCTATCCTGGGTTACAAGAAACCAGCCAAGGTCAGGTTGCTGCTTTCAAGGTATTACATGCCCAGTGCCTTATGTCTCTTCAAAGATTTGGATAAGCAAATAAGGGGCCATATAGTGGTGGTGTGCACAGTCCTCCCTGCCACAGCACGGGTCTGTACCACGAGAGCTTCTTGCTAGTGACTGTCCCCAGGGGGAGCTGGTGTAGTTGTCACTGGAATGCCTGGTACTCACACCATTTTGTGTCTGCAGCGTGAACATGAATCGGTTCTCCCCTGCCAACTATGACCAGGCGCACTTACACCCCCATCTGTTTTCGGACCAGCCCCGAGGGTCCCCCGGCAGCTACAGCCCTTCACCAGGAGTGGGGTTTCCTCCAACTCAGGCCCTGAAAGTTCCTCCGCTCGACCAGTTCCCCGCCTTCCCTCCCAGTGCCCATCAGCAGCCACCACACTATACCACATCAGCACTACAGCAGGCCCTGCTGTCYCCTACACCGCCAGACTATACCAGACACCAGCAGGTTCCCCACATCCTTCAAGGACTGCTCTCTCCCCGGCATTCACTCACTGGCCACTCGGACATTCGGCTGCCGCCAGCAGAGTTTGCACAGCTCATCAAAAGGCAGCAACAGCATCGACAGCAGCAGCAGCAACAACAACAGCAGCAGCAGCAAGAATACCATGAACTGTTCAGGCACATGAACCAAGGAGATGCTGTCAGCCTAGCTCCCAGCCTCGGGGGACAGAATATGACAGAGCACCAGGCTTTATCTTATCAAAATGCCGACTCCTACCACCGCCACCACACCAGCCCCCAGCATCTCCTACAGATCAGGGCACAGGATTGTATCTCACAGGGTCCCCCACCCACCCCCACCCATGGGTATGCCCATCAGCCACCACTATTGCATTCGGAGAGTATGGAGGAAGACTGCTTGTGCGAGGGGGTCAAGGAGGCCTTCCCAGACAAGAGCTCAAGCACACTGACCAAAGGTTGCCACAACAGCCCTCTGCTCTTGTGTACCAGTGGGCCCGGGGACCCTGAACCTTTGCTGGGAACTGTGAGTCAGGCCCGGGAGCTGGGAATCCATCCCTACGGACACCAGCCAACTGCCACCGTGTTCAGTAGAAACAAGGTGCCCAGCCGAGGTAAGAGTCCCCTCAGAGTAAAAGTCTTGGGAGGGTCTGCTGTAATTTAAGTGTGCAGGGCTGTTAGCCTGGTTCTGATAGCATTACTCCTAAGGAACACAGAAACGAAACAACCCTAAACAGACCCTCAGGGCCATTTTGGGGAGAGGCGAAGCATGTGGAAAGAGGCGATTGGTGGGTAAGAAGTCATACAAAATAGTCTGATAGCAGTAGGCGGCACCCAGGACACGCCTGTTCACACCACCTTGCCCCGGAGTCGGCAGTGCTAAGGACATAAGTAAACTGTGGGGCTGAGAGTCAGAGCCTCCAGCCCGGCCTCCGCTGTCCTGATGTGAGAGCCCTAGACGTTGTTCTCATCGTCCTCTTGTGTGACAGAAGTGGGAAGGAGGGAGGGGGCCGGGGGACTTGATAACTAAGTATGCTGTAGACTGTACCGGGGCTGCCTTCGTTTTCATCTAGAGATGAGTTTCCCTGAGTGAATTTTGTTTGCTTAGCAAAACCAGAGTGCCAGCCCCCTGTACCTTCACCTCCTCACCACAACCACAAAGGGAGTAAAGCGACTTATCCCCAGAGTCTGGGACTCTGGGCTTTCTTCCTCATCCCCCCCTGGAGTTGCCCATATCTCTCCCCTTTAAAGACAACGCACACAACTGGGCTCCAAGGCTGACCAAGCCCTGCAGTGCAGCAGGTTTTGTGAAGACTTGGTGCTTTCAGATGGACTTGGCATCTCTCCGCTGGTTGTATTTAGGGTGAAACTTTCTGAACAGGTTGTGTGTAGAATGAGAGACACCTGGCAGCATTGGGGGTTGGGATGGAACAACTCTGAAGGAACAGACCTGTCAGATGGAAAGATGGACTCAACTTAGCTCTGTGTATGATAAGGAAGAGAACCTCCCCAGGGAAGACTGTTACAAGAGGCCGCCATCACAGGCTACCTGAGCAGCCTGTTGCTGGGTGTGTTCTAGAAGAGGCAGATGCCTTTGACGGACATACTGTAGAAGAGAATCCATGTGTGGAAAGCTTCTGATGACTTGACTCCCTGAGCCTGCGTCCTGCATGTGTGCCTCCAGCGTGCACACACCGAGGGCCGCTCACACGGCGCACGCCATCCTTTGTCCTTATTGCGGTGCTGAGGTGAAACCCAGGGCCTGGCCTCTCACATGCTAGGTGAGCGAGCAAGCGCCACACTGAGCTGCACCCAGCCCGTTGTCCCCGTTTTACCAGGGAAGCAACTGAGACTCAGGAGATTTATAATTTGCCTCTGGGTCAGAGCTGACAAGTGGCAGCCAAGCCCTGCTGCCAGTCGGTCACCTTGCCAACAGTCCATGAATGTGCCTGATGTTCAGGCTGCTGAGGAAATAGCGGAGCTGGAGGGTGCGTCCCCTCTACCAGCCCCGGGTTGCCATGTTTAAATATCTTAGAAGTGTCCCTCCAAAGTGATTTTTCTTTGCTTTTCTCCGACATGACGTCTGTATATAGGGAGGATGAAGAGGCCTCTCTCACCACTGTTCCCTCAGGAATACCTCTTTAGCTGCTTCCTATCCATGGTAGGCTGTGCATAGCCAGCACACTGGCTGTGGCAGCACTGGAAGGAGGCCAGCTCTGCAGGACAGGGAGGATTTCTAGAAGATGAGGCACACATGGACAAAGAGGAAAAAGCTGGGTGAGTGTCTCAGGATCGTTTGTGCCAAGGCTTGCTCAGCCTGAAGTGGAGCACAGGACAGAATTAGAAGTAACTAAGGGGAAGGGGGTTGTTTTGTTTGTTTTTCGAGACAAGATTTTCTCTGTGTAGCCCCAGCTGCCCTAGAACTTGCTCTGTAGACCAGGCTGGCCTCGAACTCACAGAAATCAGCCTGCCTCTGCCTCTGCCTCTCTGCCTCTCTGCCCCTCTGCCTCCTCCTCTGCCTCTGCCTGAGTGCTGGAATTAAAAGCGAGCGGAACCACCACCCAGCTAAGGGAAAGGTTTTCTAAGATTCATAGTTTGTCGAGGTCCAGCTTTGGACTGTCATGCGAATCATGGCACGCCGCTCCACTCTCCAGCAGGTAGAACAACTTGAGAGTGATTGGCAGGCTGTCAGCTGGTCCGCGTCAGATCCTCTCTTCTCAGGCGGAGGCTTCATTTCAGATCAATACTGAATGGTTATAGGTTCTTCATCAAATCTGTCCTCCTGTTTCTAGCCGACCAACCTCTGTTACTCTCCTATACGCCATCATCCCTGCCGCTATCCCCACCCACATTTTGTTGGCCTAGGAGAGTCAAGGCAGACTTATAACCCTCTGTAGCCCAGTTTTTATAAGTGACTCTCACCTTTTGGGGTCCTGTTTGACTTTTTTCCCCCGACCTTTGACAGAGGTTTTCTAGAAGCTTCCCCTTTATTCCKGCCATGCTTGCTGATGTGCTGCAATGATGAGTCGCCCTCCTTTCTGACATCTGCCCTTGCATTGTGACTTTGGGAACCATGGACACTATTACCTTTAGCAAAGCCCGGTATATAGAGTGATGTGAGTGTGGCTCCCAGAACAGTGAAGCCATGCGCCGGAGACAGAGATGCTTTGGCGAAGCCCAGTGCATGCTGTTGCCCTTAATCTCCTCGGGGCAGGAGGCCTAAGTGTTAAAGTGATTCTTTCTGGAGAAACCCCGCTGTCCTTAGGCCAACACAGGTTGACTTGGGGCCTTCCAGGAAAGCGCGCTTCCGTCTGTTCTGGTAGTGAGGGGTGAGGGGCGCCAGGCTACATGAACTGCGACTCTGTGCTTGGCGCTTCTGACTTGGGTTTCTTCTCACACCCACCCTGGGAAGTGCGTGTCACGGTACCATTTTGGTAGGAGCTGCCCTGGCCTGACCTGACATGCCTGTGAAACCTTCAGTTTTCCTTTTCCTCTCTGTCCTTCCTCCTCCCCTCTTTTTAAAGGCTGGGTCTCACTGCATAACCCAGACTGGCCTTAAACTCATGATCCTCCAAGTCAGCTTTCCACGGGCTGGGGCTCCAGGTTTATGCACCACACCTATGTTTTCAGCTCATGAAAGAAATTCCAGAATGGGCTGGTGAGAGGGCTCAGTGGGTGAAGCACTGACCACGCAACCCTGACAGCTTGTAAAGGTGGAAGAAGGGAAGTAGCTCCCCAGATTAACCTGAGCTCCACAAGTGCACCACAGAATCCACATACTCTCACGTACATTACCCACAGACTCGTAATCACAGAGAAATTTCACAGGTCACTTACCACGGGTTTGGTGAAGAAATGGTTCTAACAGTGTGCTGCACTGCAGGCAAGCACAGAACCAGCACCCGTGTTTCCCCGTTTGGACAGCGGACCTTGATGGTTCTTGATGCCCCTCCATCAAGCAGGCTAGTCTCTTGACCTGTTAACCGCGGGAGAGCAGCTGAATACAAGTTGGTGAGCCAGGGTCGTGGGTGCTGCGGGAATATAGGGAATATGGCAAGCCAAAGGGCCTGTCTTCGGGAAGCATCTATTCACGAAGAGCTGTATCAGAAGTGGCGTGGAATGTGTGCTACAGTTCACAAGAGCAGAACTCTGGATTTCTTGGCATTTCTTTTCTTTTTTTTTAATTTTTTAAAAAAGATTTATTTATTTATTATATGTAGTTACACTGTAGGTGTTTTTCAGACACACCAGAAGAGGGCGTCCAATCTAATTACAGATGGTTGTGGTTGCTGGGATTTGAACTCAGGACCTGTGGAAGAGCAGTCAGTGCTCTTAACCGCTGAGCCATCTCGCCAGCCCTTATTGGTGTTTCTTAAGGGTGAATGAGCAAAGCTTACCAATGTTAGTCCAGGAAACTTAGATGCCCTTGTACCCATGTCTGTGTCTTCCTGTTTCCTATAAGGCTGCTTGCTACCAGCCAATAGGAAGCCAGCCTGGGCAGAGCACTGAGAACGAGAACGTACTGTGCCAGAATTTTCCTCCAAATGCTGCAAGTTTCAGAGCTAACCCTGCCTTCACTGCCTACAGTCTTACTGTCTTCCAATTAAGAGATGAAGATAAGGTGGAATTTTTCTCCTGCAGTGTTGCAGGGGCTTTAAGGCTTTTGACTCCGCAAGTAAATAACTACAACGGCACAGTCAGTTGAGATTACCAACTTAAACTAAATAGAAAACCACATCCTCATCTTTGGGCCCAGTCAGCTTCCAGCCTGGTAAGGGATAAAGTGCTGACAGCCTTGCTGGGGTTTAGACAGTACCCTTTAGAGCCTCTCAGGGGTGGGCAAACATACCTTTCGTTTCTCATTTACTTTTAAAACCCAGTAAATGAATAAGGATGAGTCAACATTGACAGATTCAACAGTTACGCAAGCTGGCCCGGAGTCCCCCAGGGGGTGGGGTGTGCCTTGGATCCCCATTGTGCATTTTGTCCCTTACTTGTTTGGGTGATCACTCTACCCTCTGCCCCCTCTGGGTCCTTGGAAGACATGGTCCCTGTATTATGTACAGATCCTTCTGTAAGCCTGGCTGTTCTCTTGCTCCTGAAATGGCAATGAAGGGCACCCAAGGGTTCCCGTCCCTGGTCAGTGGGTTAGTCTTTACAGCCAGCCACTGGCCATCAGGTCTCATCTGAGGACTTTGAGTCCCCGCTCAGCATTCTTCCTGAACTGACTCCCCATCCTGTGGAGCCCTCGGTGCTTATCACAGACCTTCCACCGGCGTCGGGTTTTGGAGCCCTGAAACAGCCCTTCCTGTCAGATGAGGGACCTTAAGGGTAAGGGGAGGCTGCCTGGGCACCAGGCCAGGCTTCGTGTACTGTGGTGATGATGACCTGGAGCCTGTCTGCCGCTTCCCTCATTCTTGGCCCTTGTATTCTTTCCTTTATACCTGTGTTAGCTTCCTGTCACTGGAACAAAATACCCAAGAAAATCTACTTATGAGGAGGAAAGGTTTGTCCTAGTTCCCGGTGCCAGAGGTCTCAGTTCATAATTTTCTTTGTTGCTTCGGAGCGTCTGGTGAGAGATATATCATGGCAAGGAGCATGTTGGACAAAGCCGCGTGCCCCTTATTCTGACTGGGAAACAGAAGGGAAGCCATTGGGGACCCAGCTCCCAAATTCTAGTCCAGGGCATATCCCAGCGTCCTAACGTAACTTCGTCCAATTTTTTTCTCATTTGTATTTATTTTGTGTAGTGGGGATAGGTAGGTCTTGTTCTGTAGCTTGTGTGTGTGGAGGTCAGAGGACAGCCTACAAGAGTCTGTTCTCTCCTTCCACCCTGTCGGTCCCAGGGATTGAACTCAGGCTTAGTGTAACACCTTTACCCACTGAGCCATCCTGTCACCCCAAGTGGGAGGATGGAAAGAGTGGTGGGGGGCTGGGGATTGAACTCGGGTCTTCAGACTTGATGACAGATGCCTTTACGGCTGAATCATCTCACCGGCCCCAACCTAACTTCCTTTAATCAGGCTTTGCCTCCTAAAAGTTTCATTATATCTTGTTAGCGTCACATACTTATGACTTATGACCGAGTCTCAACATGGCCGCCTTTGGGCAACAGCAAGATCCTCCTCACACAGCAGCTCCCGAGTCCCTCTCTACCCCTTCCCAGCACAGCTTCTGAGTGGGGGTGCTTCATTTTCATCTGGTGTGGGGGGTTTTGATGTTTAGGATCAAACACGGGGTCCCCCACACTCTAGGCAAACCTGCTTCTGCTGAGTGTGACCTCAGCCCTCGAGCTGGTTTATAATCTCAGTTGTTTCTTCCGGACCAAAGGCTGCTACCCTGGAAACTAAAAATTGGGTAACTTACTTGTTTATTGTCCTGCGCTCTATCTCTTAGCAGCCTGTGGGGTAGGCACCGGAAGCACAGATCCAGAAAGATCAGCTCCCTTGCTCAAGTCCCCTTCCCCCTCCTGAGGATGCAATGATGCTAGAATCAAGCTGAGTCTTCCCCACCCAGACCAGACTGGTTGTGGCTATTTTGCCATCTCCGTCTGGCAGAGACGTGAACCCGCAGCTGGGCACTCAGGAAGGCTGACTTGCCAAGTGATGACCTTATGGCCTGGGGGTATTCCAGGCCTGTGAACATCACTCAGAAAACCAGACAGGAGAGCACAGAAGGGAAGCGGAGCCCACAAGACCTTTGAAAAGCCTGGGTGGGAGCTTAGATCTGGAGAAACCTCATTTTCAGGTCTAAAAAAAAAAATCTGGAAGGGGAGAAAGAGAACAGACAGGAAAGCTCATGGGAGGGGTCTTCTGGAAATGGGAGGGGGGGTGAAAATAACAAGACCCAGGACAGTGTTAGGGAGGAGAGGCACTTGCCACCAAGCTTTGCCGTCTGCTCCCGATTGATCCCAGTCCTTAAAATATCTGCCGAAGGTCAGAGGTGGCTCGGCAGGAAACCCCTGATGTCCTGAGTTTGAGCCCTAGAGAAGGAGGAGAAAACCAACTGCTGAAGGTTGTCCTCCACCTCCACATACATGTCATAGCCTGTGTGTACCCATGTGTACACAACTAATAACTGTCTAAATATTTTAAATCTCTGGCCAAGGGATGGGGATGTAGCACTTCACTCATACAACACATGTAGCACATATAACACACATGTACACATACACTCATTTGCATGAACTGTGATATGCACACACATGCATATATTTTAAAAATAGGAACCGGATTTTTTTTAAGTGTAGTCTTTATAGGGAAGTAACTAGGGGTGGGTGGTTAGAAAGTGATCTAGGCAAGAGGTAACGGGCCTTGACTGAAAGCAGACAGTCCAGGGCTGGAGTGTCCACCACTGAACCAGCGGACTCTTTAGACTTAGAGCTACTGTGGGGCCAGGAAGAAGGAATCAAACATGACTCCCAAGAGCTTACTCCTGAAAGATTAGGGAGGCAAGGTGCCAAAACAAGGGCTTTTAAAGGAGGAGCAGGCTCCTGGGGAAGTTAATGAGTTGGAAATTTAACGTAAGTGTTACATACTACCCAAGAAAAGAGTTGGATCTATGAATCTGGAACAAAATAAAAGGACTTCAGTAATTCTTTTTACATTTAGTGTGTGTGTGTGAGCGTGAGTGTGTGAGAGAATATGTGTGTGTGTGTGAGATCATTTCTCTTACTAGGTGGGCTCTGAGGATACACCCCAGATCATCGAGCTGATGACACGCCTCTCTCCCCTGCACACCTCCCTTGTTCCGTCCACTGCAGTATTTCTGTATACACAAGCAATGTGGTTGAAGCCATGGACCTAGATGATGTCAAAATAGGCATGGGGAGTGAGGTCAGGCCCAGCCGTGTGCAAGCTCTCAGGAAAGGTGAAGGAGCCGTAGGTGGCACCAGCAGTGGCAGTGGGACAGTGGGAGAGACCTGGGCTGGTTCTAAGGTAGAGGCCAAGGCCATGGATACAGGCCAGAAGCCCCTCAGCGCTAGAGTTCTCCGTGAGCTCGGCTGGGAGCTGAGTACAAGCTAAAGAAAAGGATGGGTGTGGTCCAGCTCACACCCCCAGGTGGTTTTTTTCTTCTAGGGTAAGGAGTGTCTTGACATTGTCAGGCTGACCCCAGCTCCTCTAACACTGGGGCCAGCTGGCTAGCATTGGCAGTTTGGGCACATGTGGTAGCCTCTCCCTCGTTGTGTCTCACAAGGGGCTGCCTGGTATCACCCGTTACCTGGAGAAGCTCTGGGCCTGCTCACCCTTCTTCTCCTGCTCTGTCTCCTAGAGTCTGTCATAGGGAACTGCATGGAACGAAGTTCTGGACAAGCAATGGAGCTGCCGGATCACAACGGCCTTGGGTATCCAGCCCGGCCCTTAGTCACTGAGCACCTCCGGTCCCGGACCCTCCAGAGACACCACACGATCCAGAACAGCGACGATGCTTATGTATGTCGGCCCTCCCGCTGCGTGGAGGTGGGATGGTCCAGTCCCAGCCTGGAAGCACATTGTTCCCTTCTGCCACCTTCTCAGAGGCCAGCCCTCTGCAAGCTGTGGAGACCTTTTTTTCTTTAGCTCCCCTTAACAGACCAGCCTTAACAGGAGAATCTTTCATCCATTTTGTTAGACTTAGGAATCAAATGATCTGGCATCCAGGGTCTTAACCTCTCCCAGAAATCTACATCCAGGCTTCACTATATGAACCCTCAATTTTTGGTCCATTCCTGGGTTTCTTTTCTTTCTTTCTTTCTTTCTTTTTTTTTTTATTTAATATATGTAAATACACTGTAGCTGTCTTTAGCCACGCCAGAAGAGAGCGTCAGATCTCATTACGGATGGCTGTGAGCCACCATGTGGCTCAGGACCTTTGGAAGAGCAGTCAGTGCTCTTAACCGCTGAGCCATCTCTCCAGCCCCGTCTTTGGCTTTCTTAAGAATTGACCTGTCAGAGCAAGTCTTGTCAACTGGGACACACCCAGCCATGGTAGCACCTTATGTATGCCATCAGGCAGCCATTTGTGGTTGTTCAAATGTGAATGGGTTAAGGTTACACAAAATTACAAATTTGTTGTGCTGTAAATAACAGTTACACGTCACATACACAGCAGCCATGATGTTACATGGGGCACTCGAAAACAGAGCTGTCAACCCCACTGACTGCAGATGGGCTGGGGAGGGGACAGGGGTCCCCAGAGAGTGGCAGATTGTCTGGCACTCACTCCTGCTGGTTCCTCTCCGCAGGTGCAGCTGGATACCTTGCCAGGAATGAGCCTGGTGGCAGGAAAGGCTCTGAGCTCTGCCCGCATGTCAGATGCAGTTCTTAGTCAGTCTTCACTCATGGGCAGCCAGCAGTTTCAGGATGAGGAGGACGAAGGTAAGGCCTTGCCCATGGGCACCCCTGGAAATAGTTCACTGGGTGAGGTGCTACGCACAGTGTTGCCCCCCACGCATCCCCCCCACCCCCCCGTGGTGTGCACATGTTAGGGGCTCTGGTGTCTGTCAGCACAGGGACATCACAGTCCCTGTGAGTTCAGTGCTGGGGCAGGGTACACCCCCAACAATGGCCCTCTCTCAGCTTCTCCTCAGAGGGCTTTGTCCTTGTGGCACATTTATCTCTATGTCTTCGTAGAGCCAGGGTGGGAGACCATGGATAGAGCCTGGTGACAGACAGGTCCACCCTTTCTAAGGTCCACAGGCAAAGCCTAGGAAGTCTTCATCCTACGTCTTCATCTGTGAAGACATCAGGAGAGCAGTGCCCATGTCCTGGCTTGGGTCCTGAGGATGCTGGCCTCCTGGGGGTTGTGTTTATTAGTGTGACACCCGGGAAAAAGTGGCCCGCCCGGCTCCTGTATGTAGCACTCACTACAGTTGTCCGTCCCTGCAACCACAAGAAAAGGCTCCTGAAGGGTTTCTCATCTTCACCCCTGTATGTCAAGTTGCTCATAAGGGTGGCGAAAGGGATGGGCGGGTGGTCAGGAAGGGTCCCTTAAGTCAGAAGGGTCTGCTGTGGCCCGAGTCAGAGCTGGCCTCGGCTGGGTCACTAGACAAGGGCCTCCACACTCCTCTCTCCTGTCCCACCTGCTCCCCCAACCCCGCCACCTCACAGGTTCTTTTTGATCTTGCAGAATGTGGGGTGAGCCTGGGCCACGAGCACCCAGGCCTGGGTGATGGCAGCCTGCATTTAAACTCCTCTCGCTATCCAGCTACGTGTGTTACAGACATCATGCTCAACCACAAGCACCCAGAGGTCTCCTTCAGCATGGAACAGGCTGGCGTGTAGCAGGATACGGAGAGTGAGTGCCACCCTGGTCAGGGCCCAGTGCCAGCCCCTGGTCCCCTCAATGTATTCCATGTGTAGAACCCCACTAAACTTGAGCGACTCTTTCTGCGCAGCCTTCCTGGCCTGCCTGTGGTTTTCAGTAAGTGTGTGTTAGTTCTGAGGCGGGCTGAGGTCTTTATTATAGAGAAAAGGTGTGTGGCCCGCCTCGTGTTATTGATGCTATGACTCTAATGAGATCCAGTAAGCTACAGCTGCAAAGGCCAAAGGCCAGTGACCTTTGGCCAGCACACTGAAGGAGCTGATCTCTGCTCTCCATCCTTAAGAGTGAAACCCAGCCAGAAAAGGGGAAAAAAGCAGATTCAGTCAGGCTCCGTCATTGGTGGCTTTCATTGTTTGGCTTGCGCATTTTGGTGCTGGGCCTGTCGGCCTAGCAGAGGTCGCATGGATGGTAAGTACTGGTGGCTCTATCTCTCCAGAGACAGAAAGACTTGAAGAAAGTAAAGCCACAGGCAGAGGCATGGCATAACCTCAGTGTGGCAAGGCTCATACAGTGACACCAACAAAGACTTCATTGAGGGCCTGGGCGCCTGTGACTTGCTGACAGAGCGAGCATGGGTGCGGACGCACAGGGCCTTGAGTCCCACCCCCAGAGGGTGGAGAGAGAGGGTGAAGAGTCATATCCCTCTCCTTCAAGATGGCCCTGTCTGCTTCCTAGGTCTGAGTACAGCTCCGGGAGGAGGCTGAGTCTAGACCAATAGACCAACAGTGTCCAGCAGTGTCGCACCACTCCACCATCTGTGTCTCCGCCAGAACAGTGCAGCTCCTTTCCCCACACTGGGCGCCAGTAGGCCGTCGCTTGGGTTGCGAGGGACTTTTGCCATGTTTGCTTGTATGACCAAGGCACCAAGGAAATAAACAGGAAATCCATGTCCTCCATCTTTCATGAGCCAGCATCTGATGTGCTTGAGTTGAGTTCTGCTGTTTGGAGGTTTGCTTGTGTTTCATTTTGGGAATTTTCCTTTGGAGATAACTTATTCTCTTTGCCTTACCCATCTCTCCCCCCTCTTTCCCTCCCCTTCCCCCTCTCTGTTTTGTTTTCTCCTACCATTTCTGAGGTAGAGAAACCAGGGGTTAGTATTCAGGGGCTGAACCTCAGGACCCTCCCTTCCATAGCCTGTCCCGGGCCAGCCTCTCTCCCTCTGCCCTGGTCTACCGGGAACAAATACTAGACTGGAGCTTGGTGGCCAAGAAAGGGAGAGGACGGGGCAGTGGCCCCTGCCTCTGGAGAATGGGACAGAAGAAACCTGAGCATGGACTCTGGCCCAGGCTCCTGCTGGCCTCTACTAGAATCATACCTGCCCCAGCAGAGTTCCATCAGATCCCAGCATAGGCTGAATGGCCTGGTGCTGACAGGTCGCCAACCAGGACGGCTCAGCACAGGCCCTCTGCTGTGTGGTTCGGTTCTCCAATCACCAACTGGTTCCCCCTCCTGTGTGAACACCCAGGAGTGGCGCTCTGTGCTGTTTGTGTGGTCTCCATCCTCATTCTCTACTGCGTTGTAAAAAGGACTGTTGGTCCATTCGTGTGCACATATATATGAGTGTGTACATGCCCTTCCCTTGTGGCCTCTTTGTCACAGACAGGAATCAGAGGCTGTATCGGGTCCCTTAACCTTCTCCTCTCCCCAGCATCCTCAACCTCTACATTTTAATTCTTGATCATGTAGGAATTGTTTTTGATAAATGTTGATATTATTGTTATTATTGTTATTATTAATAAAGACAAAAAGGATTTTTTTTTGTTTAAAAGAGAAATGTTTAACCAGATTCTGTGCTATTGAACTGTGGCTTGCACCTTCTGTTTGAAGCGTTTTCCTTGGCTTTGGCATTGTGAGCCACTCTCCTGTGCCARCGGCGGACGCAGTG
Source organism: Apodemus speciosus (assembly GCA_002335545.1). NCBI lineage: Eukaryota > Metazoa > Chordata > Mammalia > Rodentia > Muridae > Apodemus > Apodemus speciosus. Next base: position 84,733 of record BDUI01001641.1, on the reverse strand, counting down.
GCCTCCCTTCCCCAGCCGAAGCAGCACATATGCAGTAGCTACTGTTCTTGTCATTTCCTTTCTCTCTGCAGTCAGAAACCAAAGTCTGGGGCCAAACGAGGCCTGGCTTCTCTTCTGGTCTTCAGAACCAGAGAGGGATGGTCCCTGCTCTGACTCCCAGCCCTCATTTCTGAGAGCCAGGGGCCACCAACCTCTGAATATGCACAGAAGAAAGCTATTGCCTACCATGGCATCCGGATGTTACCAGCAGGGTCCCTGCCCATCTTTTCCTTCCACACTGACCCTGAAAGCTTACTCCTGAGCCCATTGTCCCTTGAACGGATTTGTTTTCAATGTGAGAGCTTGGCTGGGGACCTGTTCCAGGGTCCCATATCCTCCGTGTCCCCTCCAGTCTCCCCTCCACTTCAGGTGTCACTAATTACTAGCAAGAAGTCTGACTCCCCAGAAAGCTTGCCGAGCCATTGTCGGCTTGACGCCCCGCCCTGCTGCTCCCCACGCTCAGCCTGACCCGTTTACATGGTACTGGATTGATGGAAGAGCAGACACCACCCTCCAGAGCCACCCAGACGAAAGCCAGTGAGCCTATTAACCGTGCCATCTTGCGAACTATTTTCAAGATCACCATTGCTTTATATTATAGTAACCAATATGCGCAGTCTATGTTGAATGTATATGAACCTACTTTGCTATTTCTGTTCTTTGAAAATGTAAGAAGTATTTTTTCCTTTCTCATTTCTGTTGAGCTAAATAATAATAATAATAATAATCTCCAGATTCAAGTTGCTAAGAGCTTTTGTCCTTGTTTGTGTGGGACATCTACAACTTAGTGACTTGGTTGGACTGTAGGAGGTTGTGGAAATAAAAACGTGATTATGTTCTAATGGTGATACGTTGTTTGCCTTTACGGTTCAGAGTCTAGTTGGGAGAATCACATGGGGTAGGGGTGGAGGTGACCCAGGTGTCTGGAGAAGTCCCCAGGCTTAGGGTGGGGCTTTGAGCAGCACATTCTCACCTTGCCTCTTGGCCTCCGAGCCTGGCAAGTCAGACTCACACTGTGTCCAGTCAGCCATGTGGACTCTAACCCCTCAGAAGGGACACACTTGTATTTGCAGAGTTGGATGAGAAATGGATTCCTTGGGGTCCTCAGGAGGAGGACCTTGAATTGACCGTGGCTGGAACCTTTATGGGGTGATCTCCCGCGGCTGTAGGCCAGAAAGGCTTTTACTATTGTTTTCCTTTATCTGTTCCTGGAGTCCAGGTAGAGGGCAGAATTTCCAATAGGGCCCCAGGTACTGCTGAGAGAGCTGAAGTCTCATGAGAAGAAAGATCAATGATTGAGGAATACAGAGCTTTGTAGAAAGAGTGCTGGAAGGATGGCTCAGTGGTTATGAACACCAACTTCCTGCAATTTACACCACATAGAACTCCAATTCCAAGGGATCCGACATGCTTCCCAGATAGATAACATACAGTCATACAGAGACAAAACTCTTAAAGGGGGAGGGCATACAGGAAAGCCTTTGAGGCTAGAATTGCCATGAACAGCTCAGAGCGGAAGATGCCTTCTCAGGTGAGCCCCTGGAAGTCCCGAAGGTGTGAGCTCCGCACAGAGGTGAGCTGCTTTGGAACCAGCGATGGGCCCTGGGGACTCCCTAAAGGTCAGTACACCTTTTGCCACTGCTTTGTCTGCAAAGTTTTTGGCTAGAGGTCGGGTGGGTACCCAGAGGCAACCAGATTCACTCTGGGATCTGAACCTGGGCATCCCTGCCCTCCAGGAAGGAGAGACTTCCTGACTTTGTACTGGAGCCAGGCCCCACCCACTCTACCACAGAGACCTTAGTTTCCTGAACAGGAGGCAGGAACGTCATTCAGAGCTGGTGACAGTGTCCTCACCATAACAGGACTTTCAAACAGGAAACATTGGGGAATCCAGTCTGCTGAGGGAGACCCTCCCCAGCCCCAGCTCCCTTTCCTGCTAGCACTCTCCTTTATCAGGTACATAGTCCCAGAAGGGGCTGGTACCACAGAAGGCCTGTGCCTTTCTGTGACCCTTTGCCAGTCTGAGAAGCTTTGGTGTACCAATGTCATTCATTCAGTAAATGTTTGGTGTCTCTGGTGCCAGGCCCATCAGAGGACAGAGTCCTTGCACTGCCATGTGTAGATGATCTGCTATGTTGAGACAGACGTTGTGAAATGGGCTAGGTTCACAGCTGCTGTAGCTGCCAGCACTCCCGAGGAGTGTCGGCATCCTAGGCCAGCACTTGCTGGTCCGATCAGGAGTTACTTTGGAGGTTCCCAAGATGAGGGAGTGAGGGTAGTGAGAGAAACTCCAGTAATAGGCACTGTCCTCGCTCGCGACCCTGGTCACCCAACACCTCTGACCATGGCCAACCCCAGTCTTGATCTGTAATGAGCCCATTTTACTGTTGATCTGCCCAGAAGGACTTCCTGTCCAGGACAGTGAGGAGCTGTTTAGACTAGTTCAAGACAAATGTCCTCTGATAAAGGAACAGTCACTAGCAAGTAAGTATGGGGAAGATGGGGAGGAAAGAGCATGGTGCATACACCCATAACCTCAGCACAGAAAGCCACGGCAGGAGGATTACCCCAAGTTTGAGACCAGCCTGGATTACACCAAGACAGGAGCACACTTACGGCTCAGTCAGGTTGTTCCAGAGCCCTCTACCCTGATGTCTTGGATCCTAGTGCCCAAGCCGTGTCCCTGAAGAGGGTACGAAGATTTTGGAAGTGAAGAAATCACCATCAGAGAACTAGAGAACAGACCTGGTCCCGAGCCCCAGGTGCACTGTCTCCAAGCAGCTTTGAGCTGCTGTGTTTTCTGACAGGCAAACTATAGGGGTGGAGGTGGGGACATGGCGTCAAGCCTTACAGGGGTGTCTCAAGTTTATGGAAAGTGAGTTGAGGGCCACGGAAGTGAGCAAATGTTAGGTTTGATTAGGATTAGCCACCACGATTTCAGTAATGAGCCCAAGAAAAAGGTGGGAAGCAGCCTGGAGGCCAAAATGTAAACTGCTTAAATTTCCCCCATTTCCCCCAAAAGATCTAAAAAAAAAAAAAAAAAAAAAAAAACCTACTCCTGTGGGGGGAGCCTCTCTCAAGGAGGCCACCTCCCGCTGTGTGCTCTCACAGCCCTCTAGGACTAGTTTCAACTTGGAAAAGATGTCCTGCATCACAGGGCCTGCAAGCCAGGCACCTGCCTCACCCCATTTTTGCTGCCAGCAGCTGGGGTCACAGGCTATGGCCTAGTTAGTAATGGAATGTGTTCGTGGCAGTGATATCAGGAGTCTGAGACACAGAACACTTGCCATTAGCATTTGGTCACCTTTCAACGGTTTTGCTTGAAATTCACGTTCAGATTTCATGGTTAACACAACGCAAATACAACTCTGGGGTTCAGAAGCCCAAATCGTGGCTAAAAGCATGGGATTGTCAGAGTGGTGTTGTGTGAAAACTCTTTCATTCAGAAAAAAATCTGCATTTTTGCTCCTTTCTTCCAGCATCCACAGATGGGCAGGCAATCCCCACCTGGCTCATCTGCACACCCATACTGCTTGGCCTCTGTTTCTGTTCTCAAGTTTCTCCTTGGCTTTGGCCCTCCTGCCTCTTCTAGCTTACTGAGGGACCCTTGTGATTACTGTGCCCTCTGGATATCCCAGGCTACCCTTCAGTTCAAGTCCCCTAATCACATTTGCCATGTTAGACCACAGACATGGGTTCCGACCTTAGGAAATGCACACGTATCTTTTCCACCCTGTCACGGTGCTTCCCACTCAGTGACTGGGATCATAAGGAAGCCGTAGCACGTTCTGTCTTTATCTTTCCTGAGCAGATAAGAGACCCGGGGGTGGAGAGGTTATGTAATTTGTCACGGTCACCTGGAGAAGAATTAAATTGCAGATCCCAGGTTCAAACCAAGGTTCTCTCTAGCTGCAAAGCCTTCTGGGATGGGAACAGCCTGGAGCCCAGCCACTCCCTGAACTGGTAGATTCCAAGCTGGTTTCTAGGGAGTTGGGGAGTTTCCTAGGGAGATGGGCAGAGAACATTCCTGCCCTGGGTCCGAGATGCAGAGAACTGGGCTCAAGGTCCATCCTTTCTTCTAAGAGATAAAGGACACAGCAAATTCCTTCCACTCTCACCAGGCCATTATCTAGAAGGAAGTTCATAGCTGAGATCCTCAAATAGATGGTCTCAAAAGTTCCTCTTAGCTTGAAAACTCACTTTCCATGAAGGGGTTCTAGAGATGATCTGTGGGGTTTTTTGTTTGTTTTGTTTTGTTTTGTTTTGTTTTGTTTTTAGACAGTCTCATGTAGCCCAGGCTGACTTCAAACTTGCTATATGGCTAAGGCTATGGTTTTGAACCCTCAACCCTCTGACCTCCCAAGTGCAAGGATTGGAGACATGGGCGACCATTCTCAGCCCACTCTACCCAGCTACCCAGCTCTCCCATCCTGGCGAGCGAGCCTAGGCCCTCACCACTCTGGGAAGACATGTCATCACTGAATTACATGACCCCTCTTAGTGGTCATGGTATATGGTGAGGTTGTCTTTGGAAGGGAGGCTGAGTAACAACGTCTACACATAACAAAAACATTGGCAACTGGGACTGGAGAGAGAGCTCAGTGGTTAAGACCACTAGCCCCTCTTCCAGAAGCCCTAGGTTCAATTCCCAGAAACCACATGTAAAAGTGGTCTACAACCATCTGTAAAGGAATCTGATTCCATCTTCTGGTGTGCATGAAAACAGAGTTCTCATGTACATAAGATAAATGAATCTTTAAAAAACAACAACAATGAACATTGACAACTCTAAGATCTGGATAAAAAAAAATCAGTAATAAACTCCTTGATTAGCTTGTGCAAGGCCTTGGTTTCCACCCCCAGCAAAACAACACACACACACACACACACACACACACACACACACTAAAGCTAGGCTTGGTGGCACATTCTAGCACTTGGAAGGATGAGGCAGGATTATCTTGAGTTGGAGGCAGGCTTGAGCGACACAGAAAGACCCTGTCTCCCAAAGGAAGGAAGTGGGGAATGGAGGGAGGAAAGGAGGGAGGGAGGGAGGGAGAGAAAAGAGAAACTAACAACTCCATCTTRGCCTCCATCATTTCTTCTGAAGCGTCAGAGGGTCTTCACCCTCAGCCTGGGGACCTGAGTCCCTCTGCATTTCACCCAGGCGATTACCTGACACCTCGATTGTCCTTGGATTTAGGGTTGGGAGGCTGATCAAGCACGTGACATCTGGAGAGAGGAGTCCCCAGACTTGGGGGACCAGGGTGAGGGGAAAGGGGGAACCCCTTGGGATGCAAGAAAACTTGGGGGCGGGGGCTATAAGTTCAGGATCCCAAACTTCTTCACTCCCACCCTGCTCCAGGCTCGGGGTGCTCTCAACACAGAGGAGCCCAGAGTGGGCTACATGAGACTCTGTCTTAAAGAACCCATCCACCACAGGATGGTGCTTACCCCTGGGGACCCCTGGAGCCTGCAGCCACTCCATGCTGCTCCCACCTGAACCCTTGACCCCCAGCTCTGCAGCCCCCGCAGCTTCCTGTTTGCCCACTCTGTTTGCCCGGCCTCAGGAACAGAGCTGATCCTTGACCTCTAAGTTCCACATCGCCAGCAAAAGTAAGCAGTGACAGGGCCAGGCCTAGCTTATCAGTCTCCCAGCCCAGCCCCTGCCCACACACATATATTAGGTCAGGGAAGAGCCGGACACCTAGACTGTTGGAGAGATCCAGGGAGGTAAGTGCCGCTGCCTGCCCTGGGCCGCTGCCCTAGCTCCCTAGTGCCTCCCGGCTGATGCTCCACTGTCTAAATCAATACCGTCGATATCTGGCACCTTTTCCTACTCTAGACAATCCTCCCACAGGCTTGATTGTGTGTAGAGCCTCTCCATGACAATGCCTCCCTTCAGACTAGCCCTCCTCCTTCTTCTTCAGGTCACCCACACCCTTCAGGATGAAAGCTGCGGTGCTGACAGTGGCTCTGGTCTTCCTGACAGGTAGGTGCCTCTTGGCCTGCGTGGACTACTTCCCCGGGCACAGAGAACAGAATTCCTACTGCTCTCCTCCCTGACTCCAAGCCTGACATTTCAGCTCAGGCCCCCAGCCTGGAGCTGGCCTAACATGGGTCTCCCCTCCCTTCCCAGGGAGCCAGGCTTGGCACTTATTGCAGCAAGATGCCCCCAAGTCCGAATGGGACAGAGTGAAGGATCTCGCGACTGTATACGTGGATGCGGTCAAAGACACCGGCAGAGAATATGTGTCCCAGTTTGAATCCTCCACCATGGGCAAGCAGTTGAAGTAAGTAAGGGGCCTGGAGTGGGGCCTGGAGCAGGGCAAGGGATACCCATCCAGGGTGGGCAGAGAGACCCGTGAGAAGATGTCGTAACTGAGGTAGCCAGACCTTCGCCTACTTTCCTGCCAGCTGGGCACCATGACAGGTTCCGATGGAGGATTAAGGATGGGATTCATCTGCTGTTGGGTAACCACAGCCCCTCATTCAGCCTATGAGTGCAAAATCCCTTTTCCTTGGTAACCCCCAGTACTGGTCAGACAGCACAAAAAAAAAAAAAAAAATGGGACTGGCCTCTGTGTTCTCGGTGCCTTAGACCACACGTGTGCAGAAGGATGGAAAGGGAGGGCAGGGAGTTAGAGGGTTGCATGTTCAAGGAATCTAGGACCATAGAAACTGCACATTTGGGGACAGGTGGCACCAAGGCCTGACCCCAGGTATCACATGCATGGATCTGCAGACCAGGGGCAGTGCAGGATGCCTGGGGCCATCTCTCAGCCCCGCGTGCTCTCTCNNNCCCCCGCCTCTAGCCTGAACCTCCTGGAGAACTGGGACACTCTGGGTTCAACCGTTGGTCGTGTGCAGGAACAGCTGGGCCCGGTGACTCAGGAGTTCTGGGACAATCTGGAGAAAGAAACAGATTGGTTGAGACAGGAGATGAACAAGGACCTGGAGGAAGTGAAGCAGAAGATGCAGCCCTACCTGGACCAATTCCAGGAGAAGTGGAACGAGGAAGTGGAGCTCTACCGCCAGAAGATGGAGCCTCTGAGCACCGGGCTGAACGACGGCGCGCGGGAGAAGCTGGGCCAGCTGACCACGTTAGCTGAGCAATTTCGCGACCGCATGCGCAAGCACGTAGACTCGCTGCGTACACAGATAGCGCCCCACAGCGACAAGATGCGGGAGAGCCTGGCCCAGCGCCTGGCTGTGCTCAAGGACAACCCCACCCTGATCGAGTACCACACCAAGGCCAAGGAACACCTGAAGACACTTGGCGAGAAAGCCAAACCCGCACTGGAGGACCTGCATCACAGTCTGATGCCCATGCTGGAGGCCTTTAAGACCAAACTCAAGAGTGTGTTCGACAAGGCCAGCGAGATGCTAACCGCCTAGTGAGGCGCCCGCCTCCACGCCCCACCCCTGCCCTGGCTTTCTTACAATAAACCTTTCCAAAGTGGAATAGCTTCTTTCTTTGGGGGACATAGGGAGGGCGCTAAGGGGACATCAAGGGACGTGGGAACATGGTGCTGCAGTGAGGATTCCTTTGTACTCGACTACTCAGCTCTTCAGCTCACTCAAGCTGGACCCCTCTCCCCCACCCCGGGCTGGTTTAGAGTGAGACAGAATCACTTCCTAAGAAGGCTCAGAGGGAAATGGATGGCCAGGCAAAGCAACAAGGAACCCCAAAAGGGCCCCCACAGAGGCTTAGACCACTAGTGCTGTAACCCGGGTTGGGAGTGGCTGACAATAGGACTCTGCTGGTTTCTTTGCTAGATGTGTTTCCAGATGAGGTCTATAGGGTACGGGATGGGAGCCACTTCCACTCCCTAGAGCCGGGATTCCTCCAGGAGCCACAGAGACCAGAATGATTGGGTGGATGCTATTAAAATGAGCTCAGCCAGCTCTCAGTCACTCACCCCAAGCCTCTCAGCAAACAATTCCCTTTTTTCTTTCCGTCCGGCACACCCACACTGTGGTGAACTCAGTCATGGCTGCAGCCACTCTCTCTACCTGACAGTCGGGTACAAAAACAAACAAAAACCCCTCTTCGCGATGCTGATCACCCACCACACATTTATTAGAGAGGCCTTCATATCCAGTTCTAAATCCTGAAGGACGGCCTTTAAGTCCACATCAGCGGGGGAATTGAGCTGGGAGGTCTGAAGTTAGTCACTGCAGGAAGGGGCTGGAATGGTGGCTCATCAGGAAGAGGCACTTGCGGAAGCCAAGTTCAGTGCTTGGAAGTCACACACACACCACAAATGTAAATAAGGGTAATTTAAAATATTTAAATTTTTATTAGACTTATTGTGTGTGTGTATCTGTGTGTGTGTGTGTGTGTGTGTGTGTGTGTGTGTATTCACAATTCACGGATATCTGTTCTCTTTTTCCACCATGTGGGTCCCAAAGATCAAACTCAGGTCCCCAGAATTAGTGTAACGAGTGCCTCTACTAGCTAAGCCATCTCGCCGGTCCTTATTTATTTACTTATGCATTCATTTGACTTGGAGACAGTGTCTCCAGTAGCCCAGGCTGGACTCGGATGATCTCTGATCTCTCTGCCTCCATCTCCCAAGAGTCGGGGGTTCCGAGGATGATCCACCAGTTTTCTGTGCTGAGACTCGAACCCAGAGCTCCGTGCATGCTGGGTAAGCACGCTACCACCTGAGCCGCATGCCACGCCCAGGCTCCACACTATTCAGACTAGCCTGCTATGGATATCCATTATATTTAAAAAATTTTTTTACGTGCAACCAAGCACTCATGTTCCCAGGGATAAGGATGTCTGCAGAAACACTCTCACACCAACAGCCTTTCTCTCATCTGGCCCCTCTTCATGCCTGTGTTGGAATGCAGGCCGTCTTCATCCATCTGGAGAGTCTTTCTCCCTTCCTGGTGCATCTTCACTAGCCCCAGGATGAAGGGGCAGGTTTTTAAATCCACAAATCACGAAGAGCCAAGTTTGGGTAGGAAGGTTTTCAGATGTGGACACGGGGACTTCCGGCTCTTGGCGGACAGGAAGAGAAACCCCTGTAGGTTTTCCAGGGAGAACATAGTCCAGTCTGCTAGTTGTACCAGTGCAGTCTGGGAAGGAGCCTTCCGAGCCCTGGCAGAGGTTTTTCCCACGCCGGCAAAGTGGAAAACGGAAGGCCGGCCCTGCGGTGTGCTTGCTCTTGATACAGGGCAGCCGCTGGTCCCTCTGAACGCTGGTCTTTTATTCTATAATGTGCAAGGCCTGTTTTGTGACTCTGGGTCTCTTTGAAGTGGGTGTTTAGGGGTGGTAGGAACATAGTAAGCAACCCTTTTGGGGTTCTGAGGACACTGGATCTCCATTCCAGTCTAGGTCACCCAGTTTAGCTTTCACAGTGAGGACTGTTTACAAGGGGTATACAGATGCGAGCCTTGCGCTTTTAGACACCACCATTTCATTTCCACAACAAACCCTCAGAGGAGAGGCAGATCCTACCCACTTTTATTTGTAAGGCATGGAGGCAGCTACGATGCAGTGGGGTTGAGACTTACCTAGCCAGCCTCCCAGCCTGCCTCCTTCCTATCAGTGTGTTTAAAGGGGCCAGGCAGTCTGGACTATGCAAACCAGCTGAACGTATTTGGTGGTCACACCTGATCTTAAGCCTGGAGATGACATAAAAGCCCCAGCTAGACAGATACCACACTCTTGTCACATTGTCCATGCTGTCCCACACTCCACAGGTTTATCACAGATTGTAATTGCAAGTCTGTTACCTGATTTGATCTTTCACATAAACCCATTAAGTCGGGGGGGGGGGGKGAAGGGGGAAGCAGAGTTACTCCTACATACAAAGGAAGAAGCACCCCACTAAAGAAGTAGATGACCTCCAGCCCCAGCCCACCCATTCAACAGGCCCAGCTCACTCCCATGCCCAGGCATCAAGGCTCATGGGAAGGAAGTCCACTCACGGCAGCTTCTTATCCAGCTTTATTAGGGACAGTATGTTTAGGTGAGGTCTGGGGAGGGGTGACGACATCGGAATATACTTCCCCCTTAAAGCAACCTTCAGGGGTCACATGGCAGGCCTGGGAGGCCAGCAGGATGGGTGAACGGGAACATCTGGAACATAGACGTCTCATGGCTCAGTAGCTGGAGTTGGTTGGACCTCAGGGGTAGATTCCCAGAGGCTAGTGAACTTGTCAGTGAACGTGCTCCAGTAATCTTTCAGGGATTTGAAGCGATTGTCCACCCAGCCCCTGGGAGTTAAAGCAATAAGAGGCATCCATAGGGGTGTGTGTGTGAAAAGGTCCCCCGTGGGCAGCTAGACCGAAGACTGCACCCAGGATTCCACCGGCTCCCTAAGCCACCAGCACCACCTTACCTAGCACCACCCCAGAATCACCTGCAGCTACCTCCCAGGGTGGAAGGGATGGTAAAGGAGCACCCTAAAAAAAAAAAAAACCCGCCTTCGCCGTGCGGTGGTGGCACACACCTTTAATCCCAGCACTTGGGAGGCAGAGGCAGGCGGATTTCTGAGTTTGAGACCAGCCTGGTCTACAGAGTGAGTTCCAGGACAGCCAGGACTACACAGAGAAACCCTGTCTCAAAAAACCAAAACCAAACCAAAACAAAACAAAACAAAAAAACCCGCCTTCATCAAGGTTGGATCAGACCCTCACTGCCTCCCATCCAAGCTCCTCTCAGGCCTGAGGCACCAAGCACTGAGGAGGAGGGTGCAAGTCAGCCTGCCACTGCAGCCCATACAGTTTCCTTGGGGTGTCTGGCTCTAAGTGGGTGAGGCAGAGGGGAGCCAGGCTCTCCTTTGAAAGATTACTGAATGGCTTCTAAGCTGAGTGATCTAGGCCAGGTTACCTAAGTCTTTATCATCTGCAAAACTGGGTAATGATATCCTCCCCACAGCTTGTTCTGGGGATAGAGACTGTCAACATCTTTTGCTACACAGGTAACTATCAAATGTCAGCCAAAGACATCAGCCAGGTGGGTGGTGTGTCATAGTGGGCAAGATGCCTAACTCAATTGAGCCCAGGGATGGAAACAGGGCAGACCCCCACTCCCTAACCCCCAACCCTTCACCTAACCCACTTCCTACCCCTACCCCCTGCATACAGGCAGAAACCAGGGCAGGAAGGCCTCCCAGAGCACGACCTAGACCCTGTAATCAGAGGAGAAAACCTGTAGCTGGGCTAAATATCCCTCGGCCTGCTCTGGGGAGAAGCAGAGGAGATAGGAGAAGGCTGTTTGCCCTGTCTGTCATCTTAGTCACAGTACCCAGCAATGAGGGGCCAGAGGCTCAGACAGGCCGTGGGCCCTGGTAAACTTGGTGGGCCACGGTCTCTGTGCCAGGGTCTCAGCACCAGGGCAGGAGAGGAGAAGACACAAGAAAGAAGGCCAACGTGCATACCTGGTCACCGTAGCGATATCAGACTCCTGCACACTGTTTAGTGCATCCTGGACCGTCTTGGAGGCTTGCTCCATGTAGCCCTGCATAGAGCCCAGCAGCAAGGATCCCTCTACCTCATCAGCCCCTGCAAGAGAGCAGAGTTGAGCCATGTCAGTCCTCAGCTCCTCTTCAGCCATCGCCTATCAGGGCAGGGTCACCAGACCAGCTCCGGGAGAAACTCCAGCCCCACTCCCACCAGCTTACGGGCAGATGCCAGGAGAGCCAAGAGGGCCACAATGAGAAGCATCCGGGGCTGCATGGCACCTGTGCACCTGCAGGAGACCATCGTGTGAGCGGGTAGTATGGATCTGCCACATCTAGGCCCTTCCCTAGAGAACCCCGTGGCCCCCTGGGTCATGACTCCCAAGCCTCTCTCCTGATATCAGCTCTCAGACAGAGAACTCCAGGAGAACCAGGCCCCCGGGTGAGGTAGAAGGCGGAGTATAGAAGTCCTCTGCAGAGCAGGACATCTACCCATTCTCTGCCCTGATATACTGAGAATCAGCAGGTTTCTTTTCCTTTCTAGACCTCAGTTTTTTTCAGTCTGGAGCAGGCACAGATACCAAAGGCTTCTAATAGCTCAGAGCAAGCCAAGCAAGGGACAGAGTGACCCAGTTCCAGTCAGCTCTGCCACTACCCAGTGCAAGGCTTTTGGCCCAGTGGCCTCCCTTTCCCCAGCTTCTAGCCCTCCCCCACCCTCCAGGAACCCAAGAGAGGAGGCCATGAATCCCAAGCCTTCTGTGGGCTCACTGGCTGGGTGGCAAGAGCTTCCCCCAGCTCTCTGTCTCCTCCCTCCCTTCCTGTCCTCCCCAGGGGCATTACCTGGAGTGGCTAGCTGCTTCTAGGGATAAAACTGAGCCGCGATCAGGGAAGGCTCTGACCTGTTTTATATTGACTCCAGGATGGGAGAGCGGGCACAGAAGGCCCAGTGAGCTGGTCAAAGGTCACCTGCTGAGCAGTGCAGACCAGAGCCTGAGGCAGGGAAGGCCATGCAGCCAGCTGCCAGCAGAGTTGAGAAATCTGAGATTGCCCACGCTTTTCACCTCCACCTCCACCTCCACAACCAAGGGAGCAGCTCCCGGCTCACCTAGATGAGGCTGGTGAGACAGGAAATGACAAGGGGACGAGCCTTGGCCCTCAGGCCCGCTGTAGCCCTTCACACTTGACTGTCCAGACCCTTCTCTCCCACCAAAGCCCAGASGACAACCTGGAGCCGGCCACAGGCTCCTTCGCAGAAGCCCCCCTGAAAGTCTTACAGTAGAATGGAATGCGGAATCTGTGGGGCAGTCACGGAGCAGTGGTACAAGCTCCGTGGCCGGTGGCAGAGTGAGGGTCACGTGCCCCCACCCCGACCTCCACCTCAGCCCTCCACTCGTGGTTGTGTTCCTAACAGTCTCAACTGCCGTAGCTGGGCAGGGGTTAGTGAGAGAAGGACAAAGGTTACATGAAACCCAAGGCCTTGCCCCTCCCCACCTCTTCCCCAGGCCTACTCTTGCCCTCTGGACCTGTCCTTAGCAATCCTGAGATAGGAGCAGGGCCCATGCTGGAAAAATGTCTGACCCTTACATAAGTCCTGTCTGTGAGAACCTGCAAGCAGCAAGCTATAGAGAGGTCATTCACAAAGAAGGTGAAGATAAAGGAGATGCTCTGGGGCAACTAAGATGTCCTCTGATCTAGTACTGAGACCCACAGCCTAGCCAGCATCAGATGGCTTCTGGATGCAAAGACTTTGGACCCAAGAAATCCTAAGTTTGGGGCGGAGGGGGGCGGGGCATTGGTTGGTTTTAATTCTCTTTTCTTTTCTTTTCTTTTTTCTTTTTCTTTTTCTTTTCTTTTGGTCTTCTGAGACAATGTTTCTCTGTGTAGCCCTCCCTGGCTATCCTGGAATGAGGCTGGCTTCAAACTCAGAAATCTGCCTGCCTCTGCCTCCTGAGTGCTTGGATTATAGACATGAGCCACCACCCGGCAAAATCCTRGGTTTAAATGCTCCTCAGGACTGGAGAAATAGGCCAGTTGGGCAAAATGCTCATCTCATAAGTAGGAAGACAGTAGGTCATTCCYCAATACCCATGTCACAGCCTAAGTGTGCTAGTGTCCACTTGTGATCCTAGCACTGGGGGCAGGGAGATAGGTAGCAGGCCAAGAGTTGATAGCCAGGCAGCCTGTCCTCTTCAGTGAGTACCAGATACCACTGAGAGACTCTACCTCATAAAGCAAGGTGAACAGCTTTTGGAAAATGATACCTGAAACTGACCTCTGGCCTCCACAGGTATGCACGTCACGCATGCCTGTGTACCTGCGCACAAACACATAAGCAGCTGATGCCTCTGACGCTGACTCACAGGGTCTGTGGTCGGAAGTTAACGGGATGGGACACTGATCTCCAAGACTATGGAGAAACACACAGCAGTTGGCCCAGGGAAGGACTCAGTTTCCCCACCTCCCAAATGCTGACAGCCCAGCCAGAGACAGCAGGATGTTTCCAYGCAGAAACAGGGCTTGCTGCAGGCAGCAACCTCTCTGAATGAAATTTCAGCCTGAGAAAGGTGCCTGGCTTTCCCCTCTGAGCTCTTAATCTCTGTCTTTGGCTGAGACTTGAAACTCATCTATCAGAAATTCATTCTTTTGACGTAAGACTCTTGTCTGGGGGTAGCTATGATAGTGTTTGCTTACAAGTCCAGCACTCAGGAAAAATTGTGTTAGACGTCAGCCTGGACTACATAATGTGACTCTGTCTCAGAACACAATAAARCATAGTTTGTTTTCTGTTAAAATGTTAGTTGTCCGAATTGTGTAACTTAAACATTACTAACTCCATTTTATGGCTGAAAAACCAAAGKCCCAGTGGGGTTAGAGGCCTGTTCAACACATACCGCCCAGCAATGGAAAATCTGGGTCTCAGCACCTGAGCTGGTCCTTGGCACCCATTTATACCTAAGCTTCCTCTGAGAAAATTCCTTGGCAAAGCCGAGAGGAAGCGAAGGTGGTACCCAGACTGGGCGCTGTGTGTGGTGGAGGGAGATGCTATGTTCTTTTTTCTTTTCAGCCTGTTTCTTGTTCCTAGGCAAAGGGCACAATAGGGATCAGATCCCAATCTGGGGTGTGGCACCAAGTCCTTGGCCCTGAGAATGATGCAACAGGCAGACTGGGTCATTTTCCATTGATAGGGAGGGTCTAGGAAGCCTGCCATCTCCCCTGTAGAGAACATGATCACTGAATCAAGAAAAGTCAAAAGACGCCAATAGAGTCTCAGCTGTGCGATACTCAGCTGCACAGAGAGCTTATGTGCAGGAAGCCCACGTAGTAGCTGGCAAGCAGGTGATACCTTGGAACCTGGGCTCTGGGACTTAGTCCCTTCCAAAACACTTGTACCCTCTCAGCCATAGGGAGGCCTCTTGGTGGTGGCTTTCTGGCCTAGGGTCCTCTGGGGGGAGGACAGTGTTCTTGGCTTAGAGACCCAGTCCCATGGGGGAAGCAGCAGTGGGGGAGTGTCATCCTTTCTTTTCCTGTTGA
>BDUI01001641.1:23584-35426 GCA_002335545.1 Apodemus speciosus | reverse complement strand
TGTGATGTGTGTGTGGTATGTGTATGTATGTGATGTGTGTGTGTGGTATGTGATTGTATGTGATGTGTGTGTGGTATGTGTATGTATGTGATGTGTGTGTGGTGTGATATGTGTGTGGTATGTGTATGTATGTGATGTGTGTGGTATGTGATTGTATGTGATGTGTGTGTGTTTACTATGTTTCTGTGTGCATACATGTGCTCATGTCATGGTGCACATATGGAAGTCAGGGAACAGCTTGTGAGGGGTTTTTCTCCCTCCCCCATGTAGTTCCTGAGTATCAAACCCAGATGTCAGGCTCAGCAGGTACACTCTGGTGGAGCCATCTTGCCAGCCCAGTTTTTAGGGTTTTTTTTAATTTGTCTTTTATTTTTTTAATTGTATCTGTGTGGGACAGAGTCCCACATGGCCTAGGCCTCACACTGGATCTGTAGCTGAAGATGACCTGAATTCCTGAATTCACCTCTCTAACTCTGGGCTTGCACGCATGTGACACCACTCCAGGCAGGRAAAGTAAAATCAAACCAAGTCAAACAAACAAACAAAAGACACTTTTATGCAGGGTTTGTAGACTCACAAAACAGAATAATTCCTTTAGTGAGAAATATCAAACAATACCCAACACTCATGCTTGATCCAACAATCGCACATCTAGGCATCTATCCAAAACCAACATCTCCAAACGTGAACAAAACAACAGACACTGAAAATCACTCAACGTGGCAATAATATATTATGTCACTATAATGTGGGCCTGAATGACATACGCCCCCAGAATTTGCTTCTCCCACTATGAACAAGTCTAGATTTTGCCATGGGGTAAGGTGATCACAAGTAAATTGTTTTGGTTGGAAAGATATTTTATTTTGTCTTTTTTTTTTTTTACAATTATAAACCAGGTGTGGTGGCATATGCTTTTAATCCCAGCACCCTGAGGGCAGAAGCAAGTGGATCTTTATGCGCTCTAGGACAGCCAGGGCTATGTGGAGAGACCCTGTCTCAACTCTCCCCTCTGCCATTTAAAAAAAAATTACATTTTTTCCACGCCTACGGGTGTTTTGCTGCACACATATATGTGCACCTCCTGTGTATCTGGTGCCCACAGATGCCCAGGGAATGGAGTCACAGACAGGTGTGAGCTGCCATGTGGGTGCTGAGAATTGAACCTGGGTGCCCCGGAGGAGCAGACAGTGCTCCCCACTGTCTCCAGACAGCAGCTCCACTGTCTGTCTTTAGTAGGTGACAGAGTCACTACCTTTTGTATCCCCAGACTCTTGGCAACTGATGAATTTGGGATCTGAAGTGATATTTGCAGACTGGCGAGGTGGCTCATCAGGTAAAGGCATTTGCTGTCCAGCCTGAAGACTTGGCTTGGGTCACTTATGATGGAAGGAGAGAACGGACTTCTGTATGTTTTCAACATGTGTACGATGGCATGCGCGTGCGTGCACACACATACACACACACACACACACACACACACACACACACAAACTCTAACTCACACATACTTCCTCCCTCTCCATCTCAATAAAAAAAAAATTTTTTTTTAAACAAAGATTTGCGCAGAAGCCTATGTGCTTGCATTCTCAGACCTTTCTCTCTGTTCCCCCAGAACTAGGCAATTGGAAGGACCCGCCTTGAGGTCATGATGTGCCTCCCAGTGTGGTGGCATGGGAAGGCCCCACCTCTCCCTGATAATATTCCTTCCTGAAACACTTTAAATGTAACTTGATATGTGGCGCCTGAGGCTAGAGGGTAGTGATTTCCTAACCAGTTAAGGCTACACATTGAGACCTTGTCTCAAAAACAACCAGGCAAAGACAAGTAGGGAAAGGTTAGGACTGGCATTTGACYATAGTCTAGAATGTTCTTTTCTTTTTTGAGTCAGGATTTTTTCTGTGTAGCCCTGACTGTCCTGGAACTCACTCTGTAGACCAGGCTGTTCCCAAACTCAGAGATCTGCCTGCCTCTGCCTTTTGAGTGCTTTGATTAAAGGCGTGCACAACCACCCCAGGCATGAGGTGAGGCATCTAGAAAACAAGCAACTAGTTTTCTGTTGCCCTAGTGGAGGGACAGAGGAGCCAAAGGAGACAGCTGTTTCTCCTGTGTATTTTGACCCAGTTGCTGCACTTTTGGTGCCATTCTCTCCCCCACCCCCTCCTGATATGTCCAGAAGAATCTGTTGTTGCTGTCTCTGAACTTTGGGAGGAGTCTGAACAGGTAAACCCAGCAAGTTCTTGGCTTTCTGGATTGCCATTTCAAAAGTCGATAATTTCCTGTGTTTTCAGTAACTACTGTTTGGCTGTCGAGAAGTTTTACCATTTCCAAAATGTTGCTGCTTCTGTCTCCTTTTCTATCATCATGGATGTACGCTGCTTCAACGGGAGCACTTTAACATTTTCCTGGGCTTTCAGGGAACCCCTTGAAGTGAGCGCGTGCGATCAATCGGCGCCCTTTACTGTCAGTCAACCCGATGCTCTTTATTCTCTTTTCCCCATTTACCAGTTTGCAAGTTACCCTTTCTTTTACTCATTTAATGGATTCTCTTTAAAACTTTAATAATGCTGCCTGACATAAAACGTACGAGACGATCAATATTCCTATCTTCTGCCTGGATAAAGTCAGACTGGGGAACGCTTTTACTTTGATCTGTCCTTCCCATTTTCTACATTACTTTGGTTTAATATTTTAGTTCCCCATTTTTTCAAAGGAGTCCTGTCATCAGTATGGTGCATTCTTAGCAGCCCTGCCTTTGTGGTACATACAGATCCACACACTAAAAACACTATAGTGCATTAGATATGCTAAATTACATATGACTAGATCTCGTTAGGTAGAACTACATGAAATTGCCAACATTTGATCTTTTTATTGTTTAGTTATCATAACTGATTTCATTTTCACAGATCCTAAAACAAATACACACATACTTCCAACCATCCTAAATACATCGACACTGAAGTCCCAAGGTGTGGACAAACAAGAGAGCATGAGGAGGCCTCGCATTCGCCCTTCCCATGTGTCTCAGTTCAGCCAGACAAACAGAAGCCACCCCAGGTGCTTCAAGCACAAAGTCTTCTGTGCAGAGATGAAATGGTGTAACAGTCAGGGGTCGGCCAGAAAGATGGCTGAGCGGGTTAGAGCACGGGCTGCTTTTGCAGAGGGTCTGGGGTCGGTCTCAGCTCTCACAGTGGTCTGCTCATAACTGCCTGTAACTCCAGTTCCAGGGGAGCTGATACTCTCTTCTGGCCTCCCGAGGCAACCCCCCACCCCACAGACACATATACACAGACATTTAAAAACAGTCTTTGAAAAAGAAAAAAAAAAATGAGGACTAGCTGATTACAGTAAATCAGAACTGGACCAGATGTTTACTTATAAAGTTATAAAACACATTATAATACAGGCTAACACATGAATTTTAGGAGAAATAAATGTTCAGAAAAATGTAAGACGTGCTCATGTGTGGGCTTCTTAAGAGAGGCAAGGCTCCCTGTTTTACAGTAGTCAGACATAGGACTTAAGTGAGGTCTGATGTTACTATCCTATCAATGGGTTTCAAGGTACCCGATAGTATAATAATCGATTAAAACATCTAGTCCGGGGCTGGAGAGATGGCTCAGCGGTTAAAAGCACTGACTGCTCTCCTGAAGGTCATGAGTTCAAATCCCAGCAACCACATGGTGGCTCACAACCATCCGTAATGGGATCTAACGCCCTCTTCTGGTGTGGCTGAAGACAGCTACAGTGTACTGATTTGCAATAATAAATAAATCTTAAAAAAAAAAAAAACAAAAACAAAACCTCTGGTCCATGGAAATATAGGAAATTAGGGTACCTTTGTTGTAAACAGTGTTGTTTGAGATTTTCAGGCAGTGTCTGGGGAAAGCAAGGAGTCCCTGTTTGAGATTCTATATCTATGTCTATTTTAACATAACACATCTATATATGAAAGGAATAATAGCTGTGTCACCAGCCTTTATAGAGAATGAAAAACTAAAAATAAAAAAGCAAAAGGAAAGGAACATGACGGCTTCTAGCTATGGTGGAGGAAACAGTTTATTGTAGATTTATGGGAGAGCAGAGCCAGAGCCAGAGACATCTGCGAGAGTCCAGACATGGCCAGACTGAGCTGGACCATATGAGGAAAGGGAAACGGGGAGAGGAAGGGAAGGGAGAAGAGAGAGAGGGGTGCAGCCAGGAGGCTCAAAGGTACAAAGAAAGTGGGTAACCAAAATGGTTGGACTATTTAGGGTAGAGCAGCCCAGCCTCCTGGGCTGGAGAAGCTTAGTGGGGGGTGGAGTATGCCAGCCAGGAGGTCCCTGTGACAGGTTAGGACTGAGCTGTGGGGAGAGTGTGGTGGCTGGGTCCCCTCTGATGTGTTAAATAGGCATCTCAGCCTTCTGTCCCAGTTTTGAAACCTAACATATAGCAAATGGTAATAGTATAGGTGGCTCCGGTGAGCAGCTCCATTCTGATTCGAGAATGGGTTCCTGTAAGTCCCTGCAGTTTCCCTGTCTCAGGGTTACAAGTACACGCCTGTAACCCTGTTTTATGTGGTGCTGGAGATCAATCGCTGGGCTTTGTGTATCCTAGGTAAGTACTGGCTTACAGCCCTTCTTTAATGACCCAAGTGCTAGGTTGGAGTGATGAGTCCTGCCCCTTCTTTTCCTATTCTTAGTTTTGTTGTTTGAGATAAGACCTTCCACTGCAGCCCAGGCTGACCTCAAACTTAAAATCCTCCTGCCTCAGCCTCCCCAGTGCTGTGATTATAGGCCTACATCCCCATGCCTGGTACATGTACTGAGAGGTAAGTGGCTCAGGGAGGGCCGAGGTTTTGTGTGGAGACAAGGGACGCGGCTGACCTGGGTCCCGGGGAAGGGTGGAGGGAAGAAGCGGAACTGTGGCTGTAGAAAGTTCTGAATGCAATCAGGGAGAACAGCGATGGTGACTGTGTGTGGACGGAGGCAGGGGACTGACTGGGGGTTGGGAGCATTTAAGAGAAAGGATGAAGCACTCAGCTTTGTATGTGTAAGCCTGTGGAGGAAGCTTGTCATWAGAGAAACATCTGGGCTTCCGTCCTCAGAAGCGCAGGGGTGAGGAGCCCAGCCTTCCGAGTGAGGGAAGGCCCCTGCGGGGACTAACCCCCCCACACACACACCCAAAGTCTCTGACCCAGATGCAGCTTGCCCATCCATCTTGAACAGGACCTGGCTTCTCCAGCTCAGTCCTGGAGGGACAGGAGGGTCTGTAAACCTATAAGTACTGGCTCTTCTCAGGCTGTCACAGGGGCCATCGAGGGACAAGTAAGGCCAGCCCAGGCCCTAGCCAGTCCTGGACACTGTTCCTCTGGCTGGCTGGCTAGTGCAGAAGGCACTAAAGGCAGGGCCCTCAGTGGACAAACAAGTAGTGTCTATTGGCAGGCCAGTCAGCAAGTAAGTGGGGCAGTTGCTGGTCACAGGTTTTGTGGGGGGAGGGGAAGTGCTGCCCACTGTTAAGACTCCAGGGAGCCACTTGACTATTGGGGCATCCTCCTGAGGCTGGGGAGCTTATTAACCCCGGCAGTGCCAGGAGAATGGGAAAAGGTGAGTGTGCTAGTTACCAGCAGGGGTCATCCTCATTTGACCCTCCACGTGGTGTTTGCTCAGAGGAATTGTTGTCAGACTCCCTGGCGCCTAGGGTATAAAGCAGAATGTCTGCTCTTTGTGCCCAGAATTGAGCAGGTGAGCTTGCACGGCACAGGGATGGTGGGGGTGGGGGTGGGGGTGGTGTGGCTGCAGTGGTGGGTGGGAGGGAGCTGCAGATATGGGCTAACAGAAAGCCTGTCACAGCGTGTATGCCGGAGATGGACTCAGAGGCAGGAAGACAGGCAAACAAGGCAGCTAGATGGCACTGAGGTGGATGGGTAATCTCTGTAGTGCAGCCTGAGTTCCAGGTTCCCTACTTTGTGACAGGTAAGGGGCAACCCACCAGTTGTCTGAGGAAGACATCTCTTCCCTCCTGCCTCACTCCCCCGACCCCCAAGTGCCGAGTTACGTTCTCTGGAGCTTTCAACATCATCGTATCACATCGGGGAAGGGTTATCGGGATTTGGGGCAGGCAGTCCCTAGAGCAGGTTTCCTAGATCCGGACCCTGGCTTTGCCTCTCCTCCTGACCAGCCTTCCTCCTCAGGGCGCATCGTGGAAAGCATGGCTACAGTCCTCACTTGGGCCCTCGCCCTCCTCTCAGGTGGGTCTTCCGGCCGACTTCTTCAGAGTGGGCTTGGGATGGAGGATGGACTGACGGGCCTGGCTCTCAATCGTCTCATCTTTCTCCGCAGTTTTTGCCACCACTCAGGCACGGAAGAGCTTCTGGGACTACTTCAGTCAGAACAGCCAGGGCAAAGGCGTGATGGGGCAGCAGCAGAAGCTGGCACAGGAGTAAGTAGCCTGGGCAAGGGTGTGGTAAGGGTATGAGACAACCCTACTGAGGAATGATTCCTAGGCTCTGGGGGTTAACACGGAAGCTGAGGGAGCCAGCCCCGCTTACACTACCAAACACACCCGGGTCACCAGTGGGCACCCTCTGCCCAAGTGTCTCCTGCCCTGCGGCTCCAGTGGGGTATGGCGCCTGAGATTAGCACACCACAGAATGACAAGATGGTGTGAACCTTGGCATATGTGTGACACCTTCTTGGATGGTATTGTAGGGCCCAATGCCATTCTGTGCTCTGACTGTAACAGCGCAGTTGGCTGGAGTCAGGACTAAAGATCAGGCTCTGGGGTCACTCCTCCTGCCGCGGCTTCTGCAGAGTACTGGTGTCCCACAGCTCCGGGGCAAGGGAGATTTCAAGGCTGGCAGTCTAACGGCCTGGTTCTCTGTCTTTCTCCTTTCTCCAGGAGCCTGAAAGGTAGCTTCGAGCAAGACCTCTACAATATGAACAATTTCCTAGAAAAGCTGGGACCCTTGAGAGGGCCGGGGAAGGAGCCTCCTCGGCTGGCCCAGGATCCAGAAGGCATCCGGAAACAGCTGCAGCAGGAGCTGGGGTTAGTGAGCGCGCGCCTGGAGCCCTACATGGCTGCGAAGCACCAGCAGGTAGGCTGGAACTTGGAGGGCTTGAGGCAGCAGTTGAAACCCTACACGCAGGAGCTGATGGAGCAGGTAGGCCTGAGTGTGCAGGAGCTACAAGAGCAGCTGCGCGTGGTGGGAGAAGACACCAAGGCCCAGCTCCTGGGGGGCGTGGACGAGGCGCTGAACCTGCTACAGGAAATGCAGAGTCGAGTGCTGAACCACACAGGCCGAGTCAAAGAGCTCTTCCACCCTTATGCGGAACGCTTGGTGACCGGAATTGGGCACCACGTGCAGGAGCTGCACCGCAGTGTCGCTCCCCACGCGGCTGCCAGCCCCGCGCGGCTCAGTCGCTGCGTGCAGTCCCTGTCCCACAAACTCACACTGAAGGCAAAGGACCTGCACACCAGCATCCAACACAACCTGGACCAGCTGCGGGATGAGCTCAGCGCCTTCCTCCGCGTCAGCACAGACGGGGCCGAAGACGGACACTCCCTGGACCCGCAGGCTGTCTCCGAGGAGGTCCGCCAGAGACTGCAGGCTTTTCGACACGACACCTTCCTGCAGATCGCTGCCTTCACTCAGGCCATTGACCAGGAGACTGAGGAAATCCAGCACCAGCTAGCACCACCCCCGCCTAGCCACGGCGCCTTCGCTCCTGAATTGGGACACTCAGACAGTAAAAAGGCCCTGAGCAGACTGCAGAGCCGACTGGACGACCTGTGGGAAGATATCGCCTATGGCCTTGGTGACCAGGGCCATAGTCATCTGAGTGACCCTGAGGGTCACTCAGGTTAACCCTCCAGCTCATTGTCTGGACCCTGAGCCGCTAGCATGGCTTACTAGGCAGAGAGGGTGGAGGGTCTGCACACTCTAGGTGAGGCCACCAAAGGTGCTGCTGTCCCAAACTATCCAGCCTCCTCAGCTCCCCCACTCAGGTGCATTACACTCAGTAGGTTTTGCAAAGCCAGCTTCTGGTGCTCATTTGGGAACTCTAAGTAGCAAGAGTGGGGTGACGGGAGTGGGGAGACGGTGTGTCGGGGAGATTGCCCGCAAGTCAGTACTTGACAGTGCTGGAAACCTGTGCCACCACAGCCTGGAGTCCTGCTCCTGTTACTTCTCTTGGCCTGGTGCTCACGGTTACAGTCGGTCCAGAGAGAGGAGCTCATGTCTCCCCAGGCTTGTCGTGAGAGCTTTTGTCAGAAGAGAGCAAGAGGAGAACAAGATGCAGAGAGCACGTGGTGGAGTGTGGTCCCTGCCAGTGGTCCTGCTGGTGGGTCAGTGATGGGATGGGGCAGAGCCCCTATTTCCTTAGAGAACTCTGAACCCAAAAAGGGACTGAGCCCTCCACACAGCGAGGGCTTCTAGAAACTCCTCAAACTCCTCCTCGTACAGTCCCTACCTCCTGACTCTCAGGGCGGAACTGACTTTTGGTTGGCATGAAATAGATGCTCGTGATGGAACTTTGTTGGTCTGGCGTGACTCTCACAGGTCCATGTCTGAGAGCAGTCGACTTCCTTCTGCCTCAGAACACACCCAGCATCCACTCATAGCCCTTGCTCGCTCTTTCTGTCTCTGTTCCATTTCTGGTCCACTCTGGGTGGGTTCTGCTGCAGGACTCCTGGCTAGACGATGACCATCACATTCGGTGAGAGGGGGAGGCTGCCTTGTTCCACAGTCACCTCATCATAGGACAGCGTGCCTGCTGTCACTGGAGAAGCATGCCCTGTCACCTGAAATCCCTGAGGGATCCTCTCACCCTTGGTCCTGTGTTTCAGATTCCTCATGCCTTGGTGACCCTCTTCTTGGGATTGATTGAAAAATTCTGTCTCTCTCTCTGAGACACATCTCACTACATAGTATTTGCTGTCCTGGAATACATTATGTAGATCAGGTTAGCCTCAAATTGATAGAGATCTACTTGCAGGGCAGTGGTGGTGCACGCCTTTAATCCCAGCACTTGGGAGGCAGAGGCAGGCAGATTTCTCAATTCAAGGCCAGCCTGGTCTACAAAGTGAGTTCCAGGACAGCTAGGGCTACACAGAGAAACCCTGCCTCGAAAAAACCAAAAATAAATAAATAGAGATCTACTTGCCTCTGTCTACTAAGTACTAGAGTTAACAACATGCTCGGAGACCTAAAAACTCATAACTCTCTTTTGTATACACACTCAGATATCAAAGATCACCAGGGACCGGTCAAACAGGATGGGGGCGGGGAAGGAAAGCACAAAGGCTCCGTCCTCTATGTCTCTGCCCTGCCCAGCACCCTTTCTTCCCAGCTCAGAGCATTCTTGATACCTCCCCGCTACAGATCCTGTATGAAGCTGGGCTCCACGCAACCACACACTTGTTATCCTCAATACTGGAGACAGAGCCAGTTTCAACCATGGAACTGGGTTGTGGTCCAAGATGTGGAGAGGAAATGCTAGAAAGGAAACTTGAAAGAAACCGATAAAATAGGGTGTTTTGTTAGGAAACGAGGAGAGATAAGACAGTGAATGCGGTGGGGATGAGAAGCAGAAAGCGCAGTGTATTCAGAGTTAGGGGCGGTGCTTAAAGGGACAGAAATGAGTTGGAAAGAGGGGAGAAGCTAGATAACAGGAACCGGGACCCAGGCGAGGTCTGGCCACAGTCTTGAGGGCACAGCCTATGGAATTCCAAGGCAAGCCGGTACCGTTGTCCTCGGGCATTTTGCATAGAACTGGGGTCAAACAGGCTACCCATATGGAGGGGCCACAACTAGCGAGCTAAGCACTGAACTGAACCGGAGTAGCGCCGGTCTTTTTGTTTGTTTTTTGTTTTTCGAGACAGGGTTTTTCTATAACCCTGGCTGTCCTGGAACTCACTCTGTAGACMAGGCTGGTCTCGAACTCAGAAATCCGCGTGCCTCTAGGCCTCCCAAGTGCTGGGATTAAAGGCGAGCGCCACCACTGGCCGACCCGCGGGCCTTATCTAGCTACGGAAGTGCAGTCCAAGAACCGGAAGTCTTTATCAGAGAATGACGGAGGAAGCGTAGGGTCTGTGGCCTCTTTAAGAAGGGGCGGGAACAGCGGCTGGAGGAAGTGAAGTCGCCGGACTCGCGGAAGTCGGAAGTTGCTACCTGAGTAGCGCGTGGGGTAATGTCTGCCAGCGGGGCTGTGCAGCCCGGACCCCCGGGGGCTGCCGTCGGGCCCTCGCCCGCAGCGGTTGGGTCACCAGCCACCGGGCCTTTGTTCCGGCCCCTCAGCGCCGAGGATGAGGAGCAGCAGCCCACCRAGATCGAGTCACTGTGCATGAACTGTTACCGGAACGTGAGTCTGAGGCCGGGGGATCACCCAGCCGTGCACCCAGAGGCAGCTCTGGCGTACAGGGCGCAAACAAGTTGAAGTCATTCTCCCCAACGCTGCTTCTGCTTCCTTAGGGCACGACGCGACTTCTGCTCACCAAGATCCCCTTCTTTAGAGAAATAATCGTGAGCTCCTTTTCCTGCGAGCACTGTGGCTGGAACAACACCGAGATCCAGTCAGCAGGCAGGATCCAGGACCAGGGAGTGCGCTACACCTTGACCGTGAAGAGCCAAGAGGTGAGTGTGGACCAGAAAAGGTACCCCACGGATTCAGAAAGAGCATTGAAGGCCAGAGTTAATAACTCTGGTCCGAACTATCGAACCTTCACCAGACTTGGCCCAAGCCCTTAGTACCCTCCTTTGGCAGTGGTGTTGGTGGTGCTGGCCTCTGCTCAGCTGCTTTGAGTGGTGAACGTGCTTTGCGAAGTTTGTGGGAGTGATGGGATGAATGAGCCGGACTTTATGGGTGGGGTTCTTACCTTCTGGGTAGTCAGGCTGGCACCGTGTGTATTAGCCTGAAGTAGTTTGGACTCTTCTGAATGGAAGGCGGGAAGAAGAAACATCTGGGTTGGCATCTGGTGGAGAGATGGTCTGGTTGGTCTGGTTATCTCCAGCTGTATTGCTGACCTTTTTTTTTTTTTTTTTCTTTTTGCTGGAACGGTTTTCTTTCTGTCTAGGACATGAACAGAGAAGTGGTGAAGACAGACTCGGCCACCACAAGGATCCCCGAGCTGGATTTTGAAATTCCAGCTTTCAGCCAGAAGGGAGGTGAGTTTTAAAGTCAGGTATGTGAGCTGTTCACACATTGCTGAAATGTTTCCTATTTGCTTGCAAAGCCTGGTGCCAGGTCGGGCCTAGTGGCTTGTGCTTGGCCATGTAATTGTAGTGGGTTTTCGAGCTTTAATGTGAGTAGAAAGTTATAGTAAAATCTCTTGAGAGTCCCAGTAGTAAGACAGGCCACGGTGTGCATAGTTTAGTACTTTATAGATGAGGAGAGGAAGGTCTGCGGAGTTCAGGTAAAGGAAGCACTGAGGGTCATGCAGACAAACGCCAGCTAGCACTCACTCGCCTTATGTTTTATTCACAAGCTCTGACCACTATTGAAGGGCTCATCAGCCGCGCGATCTCTGGCCTGGAACAGGACCAGCCCACACGACGGGTGAGCAGGGATCTGTGTCAAATTATAGCAACTCAAGGGATAATTAAAGTTTGTACAAAAATAGAGTCAGATTTCTATGTAGTCGAACTGTATTGGATCAAATGTTGGGGATTTTGTTTGTTTGTTTGTTTGTTTGTTTGTTTTGGTTTTCGAGACAGGGTTTCTCTGTGTAGTTCTGGCTGTCCTGGAACTCACTCTGTAGACCAGGCTGGCCTTGAACTTAGAAATCCACCTGCCTCTGCCTCCCAAGTGCTGGGATTACAGGCGTGCGCCACCACGCCCGGCTTGTTTGTTTGTTTTCGAGA
>BDUI01001640.1:131153-141960 GCA_002335545.1 Apodemus speciosus | reverse complement strand
GCCTTGAGCCAGGGCTAGTGGGCCGGCCTACAAATGGGCGAGAGAACCAGCTAAGTTCCGCCCCGGCAACTGCCCGCCTCCTCTTTAAGCGCCTCCCGCCCAGCCTCATCTCCCTCTGGCTCTGCCACGCTCCTTCCTTCCCCGCCTTCCTTGCCTCCCCGACTGCACTGGTTCCTGTGGCCATCCCGCAGCGCCAGTCCAGGTGCCATGGCTGCTCTGTACCTCCCCGGCCTGCGGTGAGTGACCCACAGCCTGGGGCCCACTCCGCGCTCCACCTTCCGGGCTGCCTCCGCTTGTTTCCCATCCTAGGAAGAGACTGGCAGGGCGACTGTTTATCAGTCTGGCTCTCACGGTGGTGCATCCCCCGGCCCCCGGCCCATCCCCAGCCATGCCAGGTCTCCCACCCAGCCTCTGTGCTCTTCTATCCCTCCCTGCCCGCTTGTGCGCGGCTCTGCCACTCGCGACCTCCTCCCTCTTCTCCTTTGCCTGCCCGAGCCCTATCTCTGCAAATGATCTACTTACCAGATATAATTCTTTCAGACTAGGGGCTCCCAGTCCACCCTTGAGTGTGTGAGGAGCCATTAAGGCCTTGAGGCCATAGGGCTTGAGTCCCGGGGGACCCGAGCTCAGCGCTCCCTAAAGAAGGTAGAAGGTAAACATCCTTTGCAGCCTGCCGGAGAACGGAACCTGGCGAGAAGCCCAGTGAAGCCTCTGGGGACTAGGGAGGGAGAGAGACTGGCAGGGAGAGAAGGAAGGGAGCAAGATGGGAGGAGGGCAGCCTGCCTTCTTTTTAACTTGGATGGCTTCCCCTAGTAGGACCTGGGCCCCAGGCTTGTCCTAGCTGGCTCCCCCTGCCCCCCTATAACCAGGTCCCCTYTCCATATGCCCCTTTCTCCATGGTCTTGGACATAAGAGTCTGACCTGACTCCTTATCTCTCTCGCGCAGATTTTACTTGCTTAGTCCACGTGAGAGTGGTCTATGAAGGATAGAGAGAAGGTCCCTCTTAGAGGCTTGCAGGAGAATGGGGGTGGGGCTGGGGAAACTCTCTTGTGCAGACAAACACGGAGACCTACCTACCTTGCAGTGCACCCACCCACTGGGGCCACACAAAGTATGCTGCCTTTTTTTGTCTTCTGGAAAACCTCACCCAGGCCCAAACTCCCACATCCAAGAGCCCCACCTTCTCCCTTCCCAGGCAGTGTGCCCTGTGGTCCGAGCCTCCTGTCCTCTCATGTCTGACCCTCCCACCAACCCCTCAGGCTTCTAAGGAGAGCCGGGAATGCACAGGCTCACGCCAGCGTGGCCTACTATGGGTTTCTGGCAGGTGCGGCCTTGCATAGGAGAAGGGTAACTACATCTCTTTGCGATGATGGACTTTGCTCTCTTGGGTCCAGACCAATCACAGCAGACCCTACTACCTTCCAGGAGCGTAGCGGGGCAAACGCCACAGAGACCCTGCCCTTCCGGGAATCTAGGCATGGACCAGTGACATGATTCGTCCTGACTTCACTGAGTTAAAACATCCTTAGCTAGTCTAGCCTCGTTGACCCAGGTGAACGGATGCGCGAGCTGGAACCCCAGCACTAGATGTCTTCATGCGAGAATCCTAACCTAAGCCCGGCACTGGGAGAGGGCTTTCCGGCTTGAGCCGTGCCTTCCGTTTGAGGCACTTACACCTAAGGAGAAAGCTAAGAGTAGCCGCCATCTTAACAAAGACACCGGCTGAAAAGAACGCAGAAGGGCTCATGAAGCTCTCATCTGGGCCAGAGGCTTGACTACCTCTCCTCCCTTATGGGAGACACAGACCTCATAAAAGTCACAAATACAAGTAGTCTGAACTCATTCCGCATCCCAACCATAACCTGGTCTCACAGTGCCTACCACCAGCCACGCTTCGGTCCTCCCCGGAGGCACAGCTTCCTGCCCCTCCCCTATACTTGTCTCCCATGATAGCCACTGGATGGTTGACTCTCTGTTTGGACTCTGATAGGCTTAGCCGGCTCGGGCTGAGGCCCTGGTGCTGGTCACCATGCCGTAGCATCCAAACCCTGCGTGTGCTCAGTGGAGATATGAGCCAGCTGCCGGCTGGGGTTCGAGACTTCGTGGAGCGCAGTGCCCATCTGTGCCAACCAGAGGGCATCCACATCTGTGATGGGACCGAGGCTGAGAACGCTGCCGTCCTGGCCCTGCTGGAAGAGCAGGGTCTTATCCGGAAGCTCCCCAAGTATAAGAACTGGTAAGCCTTGAAACCAGCCACCCCCAAGATGAAGGTTACTGCCTAGACTGAGGTCTCTTTGGGTTCACTGAGACAGGGATATTTCTAGGCCCTACCAGTGGAATGAGCCAGTATGGGAGCTTCAGGGGAAATGGAGTAGGAAGCGAATGTTTTCACATTAAATGAAAAAGTTGATACGAATTTACATATTGGAGCTCTTACTTTGGAGGGGGCTTACCTACTGCCTGCCTCCCACTGCATGAAACATCTGCCAGGGGTAGAGGCCCCAAGGCACGGCCTTGGGGAACACCACTTCTTAATGAGACAAAGCCCAAAGGAACTAAACTGTAACTGGATAAGAAAAAATAAAGCCGGCAGACCTGGAGTCAAAGTTAAACTTAAAAAGTAAGTGGCCAGGCTTAGTGGAATACACCTTTAATCCCAGAATTCAGGAGGCAGAGTGGATCTCTGTGAGTTTGAGGCCAGCCTGGTCTACATAGTAAGTTCCGGGGCAACTAGAGCTACATGGTGAGACCCTGCCTTGACAAAATATAACAACAAAAAAGTGAGTCTGCAAATAAATGAAATCTGCTAGCCACCATTTCCCAGCGATCCTCTCTCCCCCAGCTGGCTGGCCCGCACAGACCCCAAGGATGTGGCACGGGTAGAAAGCAAGACGGTGATTGTAACTCCTTCGCAGCGGGACACAGTGCCTCTCCTGGCTGGTGGGGCCAGTGGGCAGCTGGGCAACTGGATGTCCCCAGATGAGTTCCAGAGAGCTGTGGACGAGAGATTCCCAGGATGCATGCAGGGTAATGAGGCAGGGACATAGAGGCAGGGGCACTGAGGATACAGCTGGGGTCGGAATCCTCCCCCTAGCGGCATCTTCCTCCACAGGCCGCACCATGTACGTGCTTCCGTTCAGCATGGGTCCCGTGGGCTCCCCGCTGTCCCGCATTGGCGTGCAGCTCACTGACTCGGCTTACGTGGTGGCAAGCATGCGTATTATGACCCGCCTGGGCACACCTGTACTTCAGGCCCTGGGAGATGGTGACTTCATCAAGTGTCTGCATTCAGTGGGCCAGCCCCTGACTGGACATGGTGAGTTCCTATCTAGGACACAAGACCTTCTTCCACTCAGAGGGAGCCCCAAATCTTACCCATCCACAGAGAAATTGTGGATGTGGAACGATTCCTCCCCAAGGCCCAGGGGAACGTTCTAGACGGGAGGACAGAAGTCAGTCTCCAGGTTTAGCTGCCCCGGGGCATTCCATTGCTTCCAAGTGACTCCTGGGTCAATCCTTGATCGCTCCAGTCCCTGACACCCTGGTTTCTGATGCCAGTGCCAGCAGCACTATGACCCCATTGTCTCCAGGGGATCCTGTGGGCCGGTGGCCATGCAATCCGGAAAAAACCCTGATTGGCCACGTGCCAGACCGGCGGGAGATCGTCTCCTTCGGCAGCGGCTATGGCGGGAACTCCTTGCTGGGCAAGAAGTGCTTTGCCCTGCGCATCGCCTCTCGCCTGGCCAGGGATGAGGGCTGGCTGGCGGAGCACATGCTGGTGAGGGCCGGGTGAGGAACTGAGCAGCTGTGGAAAGGGAGTGGGTGGGGAAGCCTTGGCAATCTGCCTCAGCCTTGCTCCCTCCTGCCAGGTGCCAGGATGGTGAGCCCGAAACCCGAAGTCTCAGCCCCAGGCTGCGGAAGGGCTCGCCTAGTCCTTGGGGCAGGGACACTAGTGTCCATTCCCTGCCGCCCACCCCGTCACCCGCTAGCTGTCCTCATCCAGAAGATTATGCCGGGACTTTTGGTGACTTGGTTCTCTTCCCTCTGTCTCCAACACAGATTTTGGGCATCACCAACCCTGCGGGAAAAAAGCGCTATGTGGCAGCTGCTTTCCCCAGTGCCTGTGGCAAGACCAACCTGGCCATGATGCGGCCTGCACTGCCAGGCTGGAAAGTGGAGTGTGTGGGGGATGACATCGCCTGGATGAGGTTTGACGGCGAAGGTGAAGGGCCCATCTCCTGAACAGCCAACATGGCCCCATACCTCAGCCTAGCAACTGCAGATCCCTGCCAGATCTAGAAAAAAGGACAGAGGAGGGGGCCCTCCAGTCCAGCCTCACTCCCAGCCTTTCCTAATTGTCTTTCCTTTCTTTCACTTTCGGCAGGTCAGCTCCGGGCCATCAACCCTGAGAATGGCTTCTTTGGGGTGGCCCCTGGTACCTCTGCTAAAACCAATCCCAATGCCATGGCCACCATCCAGAGTAAYACTCTCTTCACCAACGTGGCTGAGACCAGTGACGGCGGTGTGTACTGGGAAGGCATCGACCAGCCTCTTGCACCTGGTGTCACCATAACGTCCTGGCTGGGAAAGCCCTGGAAACCTGGTATGAGGGGTGAGGCACTGTGACAAGGGCCCCAGAGCTCACCACTTTAGATGTAGACGTGTGTTTTGCCTACAAGTGTGTCTGCACCGCACGCATGTAGTAAACAGGCTATCAGATCCCCCGGAAATGGAATTACAGACGGTTGTGAGCCACCGTATAGGGGTTGGGAACTGAACCTGTGTCCTCTGCAAGAGCAGTCGGTCTCCAGCCACAGCAATTTTAATGATGGAGAACCCTCTACAGCCCTAGCTTTTTGTAGTTTCCAACACCAGGCAAGATCTCAGTTCGTGTCCCTGATCCATTAATCATTGTTTGGGGATCCGAGTAATTATTTAACTTCCCTTCTGTTTTCCTGTTTCCCAACCAACTGAATGGGGTTTGTCGTAGCGCTCATCTCTTAGGGCTATGGGAGGAGTAATGATACATAAAAGGGGGTTAGCAGACGGTCAGATACATAGCACTTGTCAGTAGCGAGTATAAGTGGACAGGCTTGCGTTGGAGGACTACTTGGAGAACTGTTAAGGAAGATATTGGGCCAGTAACATTTGACTCATCAGGGAAGGAAGCCTGTGTCCTCTACCGAATGTTCCTGTGTCATTTGTCTCCTGTGTTCCCCTGGATGATAGCCCCTGTCTAAAGTTGCCCTGCCCTTCCCATCCCTCTCTATGTTGTAATCCTGCATGAACTCAGGCTAGCGCTTTAGACTTTCTTAGAGGCTGGTTTCCCAAGCCTGTCATTACCGGGGTGCCTAAGAGACCCATCCATCCCTCCACGCCTTTCCATTGCCTTCTGCAGTTATAGCAACAGCACAGCAGAGGAAGAGTTTGTGGTCACTGAAGGACAAGCTGGAGTTTTGCAGGCTGGCCTAGCAGTCAGCCTCCTTGTTTGATCAGCCTTTATTTTCTTTCTTTCTTTCTTTCTTTCTTTCTTTCTTTCTATTTATTTATATATATATATATATATATTTTTTTTTTTTTTTTTTGGTTTTTTGAGACAGGGTTTCTCTGTGTAGTTCCGGCTGTCCTGGAACTCACTCTGTAGACCAGGCTGGCCTTGAACTCAGAAATCCGCCTGCCTCTGTCTCTCAAGTGTGGGATTAAAGGCGTGCGCCACCAACACCTGGCTTTTTTTGGTTTTTCAAGGCAGGGTTTCTCTGTGTAGACCTGGCTGTCCTGAAACTCACTCTGTAGACCAGGCTGGCCTCAAAATCAGAAATCCACCTGCCTCTGCTTTATTTTCTCTAACACCATCATTAAGTCCCCCTCAGACACCCCACACAACTAAGAAACCAAAAAAAAAAGGGGGGGAGTAACTAGTTCCCCAACCCTTTCGTCAACTCTGATGAAATCACGGATCTGACTAGAGAGTCAGGGTCGCCATGGGTGGGTGCAGGGATAGCCATGTTGGCCCATGGCTCCCGTTCCTTCCTTCCGATGGAGAAAGCACCATGCCCGAGTCTCCCCAGCGCTGCGCGCACACACACGCTCTCTTGGCCTCAGCTTCTCTCCAGCACACCTGATGGTGCCAAATGCTCTGTGTTCCTCGGGTTATGACTGGCCAGGTTATGTTCCTGATGCACTTCATGCCCTAACCCACCCACTCTGGCAGGGTCTAACCAGGAGCAGAGAAATCACCAAAGGTCTGTAAGCTCTAATCTCAGTTGCTGGGCTGGTAAGATGGTGCAGCAGCGCGCTAAGGTGCTTACTATCAGGTCTATGACCTGAGTTAGATTCCCAAGACCCTCATGGGGGAAGAAAACTGAGCAAGTTGTCCTCGGTCCTCGGATTTCCACATGCATCCCCTGACAACCCYAGTCCCCAACACAATAAACGAATAAATAAATGTGTAATAAAAGTAATTTCTGTTTGCATTTTGATGGCTCAGGAGATTGTTAATGGGAACCGATTCCTTGAAATACTGACTTGACATGCTCATTTTTTGCATTAGGTTTAGGAAAATTAGACTTGGGAAATAATAATCCTGTAACTAAAAGTTTCTGGGAAGAAAATTATTATAACCACATGCCAGTATCTATCTCTGTTTCCTAAGCCTTGTGCCCAAAGTGCCCTGCCAAATGCCAGTCCTCCTTCACAGTTCTCTAGCAGCCCCGTTATGGATAAGTAGCCTGATCTTTGTGGGAAGATGAGCTGATCCCTGATTCCTTCTTCTTTATAACCCCGCCCCTGTGAAAGGGCTGGGGCTCGAGTTCAGCGCCAGAGCACTTGCCCTCCGTGTGTACGGCCCTGGGGTTAAGCTTCAGCGGCATGAAAAGAAAAGCTAAAACAAAAAATGTGTGTCTGTGTTGAGGGTGGATGTGACCTTGGAAGTGACGGCACGTTGTGTTTCCTCTGCCAGGTGACAAGGAACCCTGTGCACATCCAAACTCTCGCTTTTGTGTCCCGGCTCGACAGTGCCCCATCATGGACCCGGCCTGGGAAGCGCCAGAAGGTGTTCCTATTGATGCCATCATCTTTGGAGGCCGCAGACCCAAAGGTGAGCAGCACGTGGGCACTGCCTTCGGAGTAAAGGTCCTGAACTCAAAGCTCACAGGCCTCGCACTTGGGCCTCCAGCTGCTGTCTAGCCAGGTCTCCCATTGTGAATGCAGAATGTGAGGGCGTGGGGTCTGGAGTGGAAGGGAAAGGTCGCCCTTAAACCTGTCCCCTGGTGTTCCAGGGGTACCACTGGTGTACGAGGCCTTCAGCTGGCGTCACGGGGTGTTTGTAGGAAGCTCCATGCGCTCCGAGTCCACCGCAGCTGCTGAACACAAAGGTGAGTTAGTTTACAGCCTCCATGCTCCCTGTCCCTGCCCACCTGTCTGTCCCCGTCCCTTCTCTTCACTTTTCCTGAAGCTAGTTCAGAACCGTAAACTTTCACCAACCTCTGCCAGCTGGACAGGGCACCCTTCCCTTCCTTAGAAAGGAAGACCCCTTACCCACCCTCCTTCCTGTCCTAGGGAAGACCATTATGCATGATCCCTTTGCCATGCGACCTTTTTTTGGCTATAACTTTGGACACTACCTGGAACACTGGTTGAGCATGGAGGGACGGAAAGGTGTCCGACTGCCTCGTATCTTCCATGTCAACTGGTTCCGGAGAGATGAGGCAGGCCACTTCCTGTGGCCAGGCTTTGGGGAGAATGCGCGTGTGCTAGACTGGATTTGCCGAAGATTAGCTGGAGAAGACAGTGCCCGAGAGACTCCCATTGGGTTAGTGCCGAAGGAAGGCGCCCTGGATCTCAGTGGCCTCAGAGCGATAGACACCAGTCAGCTCTTCTCCATCCCCAAGGACTTCTGGGAACAGGAGGTTCGTGATATTAGGGGCTACCTGACAGAGCAAGTCAACCAGGATCTGCCCAAGGAGGTGTTGGCTGAGCTCGAGGCCCTGGAAGAACGTGTTCAAAAAATGTGACCTGAGGCTCTAGGCTAGCAAGAGCACAGCGCCCCCTCTGGGTAGAGAATCCCCAGGCTCACAGAAAACATGAACAATCTGACATTAAAATGTGTGTGTGTTGGGAGGCCGAGCCACGGGYCTCCTCATGCTGCCAATGAGAGGTGTGCACTTTTATACACGTGCTTGTTTCCTCTTCCCACGTGTCCTCATGGGCTTCCTTCTCATCAGTCTCCATGCTGGCTCACACAGTAGGAACTTCTGGAAGAAGGCTTTCTTCTTCTGAAGAAATGTAGCCCAGTACATTGTTGCACACCTTTAACCCAGGGGCTGACCAACCTCTGGGAGCTTGAGTCCAGCCTGCCTGGTCTACATAGCAAGTGCCAGGCCCGCTGGGGGTACAGAAGTAAGACCCAATCCTCTCCACCGAAAAAGAAAGGCCACACACAGCACAGCAGGCTGCTCAGTGTTTGGGTTAGCATTTTTGTCCCACACAGCCATGCAGAAGCCTCCTTCTCCAGAGGAAGCCACTCCAGAACCAGCTCCCTCCTCCTGGTTCCTCCCACTTGCCTGGAACCAGGAGCCACACTTTTTTTTTCCTTGAGACAAGGTCTCATGTAGATCAGACTGGCTTCAAACTCACTGTGCAGCTAAAGATAACCTTGAACTCTTGATCCTCCTCTCTACCTCTGACAATCATGCTATCAAGGCCAGCTAGACAACTAACATTTCTAGAACACTATCTATATTCTAGGCACATTGTCAAAGTACCATTTTGCAGCTCAAAATACAGAGTTGGATTGAACATAATAACATGTCTTAAAATCCTAGCATTTGGTAGAACCCTATCACAAGGCAAGAGAATTGTATATAGTGTCACTGCCTACAAAAACCACAAACCAAAGAATTATCCAGTGAATGTCCCACATCTTTGTGTATATGGGCAGCAGGAGGTTATTTAAAAAAAAAAGATTTGAGGTTCAGAGGGAGACAGGAAATAGGACAGGGAAAGTGGATTTGATCAAATGACATGTATACATAAAATTCCCAGTAATATGAGGTATTTTTTAAATAGGCAGTTGGAAAAATGGCTCAGTGGTTAAGAGTATGAACTCCAGTTCAGCAGCCATACTGGGCTGCTCCCAGCGTCCTGCACCTGCAGCTTCAGGAGACCTCACACCCTGGCACCTCACACGTTCATATTCACACACATCCACCTAATTAAAGTGAACCTTTTTTAAATTTTATTTATTTTATTCATATGAGTACAGTGTAGCTGTCTTCAGACACACCAGAAGAGGGCATCAGATCCCATTACAGATGGTTGTGAGCCACCATGTGGTTGCTGGGATTTGAACTCAGGACCTCTGGAAGAGCAGTCAGTGCCCTTAACTGCTGAGCTGTCTCTCCAGCCCTAAAGAGAATCTTTAAAAGGAAATGTGGCCTCAGTGATAGGTTCCATCCCCAGCTCTGCAGAAAAGAGAAGAACACAGGCCAAGCAACTTGTCGAAAGCAAAATAGTAAGCGAGTAGCCACCTCTCTAAACCCCCTAGGAAAGGTATCCAACTGCACAGCCTTACCAAGTCTGGGACAAAGAGCTGAGCATGGTGGCACACACCTTTAATCCCAGGACTCAGGAGGAGTTCTTGCACAGCCAGATAAACACTGTCTCCAAGAAGAGAAAAAGATTCTACATGATACTAATCTTTAGAATGAAATTCAGTAGCAAGATAACCGCCTGAATTCTGAAACCAATTATGAGAGAAATAACAAAAAATGCAATGAGGGACTGGAAAGAGCTCGGCGACTGTCTCCTGCGCTTTCAGGGCACCAGAGTTCGGGTCCTAGTGCCCACACTGGGTGGCTACAACCACTTATAACTCTGGCTCCAAGTTTTCTAGTCTTTGAGGGTGCTAGCACATGTGTGACACACACTCACATGGACACATAAGGTTTACATTTTTACATGTATCAATGTAGCTGCCTGCAGCTGTCTGCAGCACATGTACACCTGGTGCCCTCAAGGTCAGAATCGGCGACGGATGCCCTGGACTGGAGCTATGATGGTTGTGAGACAACATGGACGCTGGGAACTGAACTGAGTTCTGCTCTGCTACAGCAAGAAGCACTCTAAGCCACTGAGCCATCTCTCCAGGTCATTAATAAGGTGTTAGAAGATAACACTAGAGCAATGATCCCACATGAACTGGAGCATGTGCTAAGGAGAACATCCCTGCTTAGGAACAAGCTAAATATATGAACTTAGAAAAAGAAGAAAACCTTCAAATAAAATGGGATTCCAGGGAAAACCTTCAAAAGAAGCAACTGGATGAGGAAATGCTGAGTGTTCTCCAAGAAAATGCTGGAAAACTGGTCAGGGAAGAAAGGTTTACTAAAGGTCAAGTTAGACCACAAGATAGAACACAGCAACTGAACACACAACACATGAAGATATGGCTGATAGAGGAGGTGGGGAAGGGTGAACAGGTCCTGAGCTGTAACGAGGTTAGAGCAACTACGGTCAAAATTTCTGCTGAAGAGCTGAAGGGTCAGGCCTGGTGACACGGGCCTTTAATCCCAGCACTCAGGAGGCAGAGGCTGGAGAATCTCAGAGTTGGAGGCCAGCCTGGTCCACAGAGCTAGTTCCAGGACAAC
Source organism: Apodemus speciosus (assembly GCA_002335545.1). Lineage (NCBI taxonomy): Eukaryota > Metazoa > Chordata > Mammalia > Rodentia > Muridae > Apodemus > Apodemus speciosus. The sequence continues at coordinate 131,313 of BDUI01001640.1, read as the reverse complement.
AAGGGCTCAGACCTAGTCTCAAAAAAACAAAAACCTGAAGGATTTTTAATGTTTTCTGGTTTTAGCACAAAGAAATGATGCTTTAAGTGAAGTTCATCCTAATTTGAACATTACACAGTGCACACATGCACCTAAACATCATGTGATACCTCACAGATAT
>BDUI01001640.1:110364-124367 GCA_002335545.1 Apodemus speciosus | reverse complement strand
AACGGCAGCAGCATTGGGTTTTGTTGTTGTTTGGTGTGTGTGTGTATGTGTTCAATGCACACACTGAACCCAGTGTGTACAGAATGGCAGGCAAGCACTCGCCCATAGAGACATCCCTAACCCTACAAAATTCATTTCAGTGCCTACCAGGTATTTCCATAGCTGTACAAAACTGACCATGGTTTATTTAACCACCCTCTTATTGTATATTTGGATTTCTTTTCTTTCCAGTGTTCCACTACTCTCAGTGATTGTTAAGAATGTAAGTTTTTATTCAAGTCCAAGTTTGATTACAGACAGCAGTATCACTAGGTCACAGTTCAGGGCTGTGAGGGCCGGCAAGGACTGGTTAAAAAGATAAAGCATGGGGCTGGAGAGATGGCTCAGCGGTTAAGAGCACTGACTGCTCTTCCAATGGTCCTGAGTTCAAATCCCAGCAACCACATGGTGGCTCAGAACCATCTCTTAAAGAGATCTGACCCCCTCTTGTGGGGTGTCTGAAGACAGCTACAGTGTACTTACATATAATAAAAATAAATCTTAAAAAAGATAAAGCATCTCTCAAATAAGATATTCTGAAAAGGTATACCAGCTGAAATAAGGCACTTATAGGCCCATTTGATTGGCAGACAAAAATTTTAAATGCAATTAGTAAAAAGACAATCAGGTTGGGAAGCCTGTATTTGAAGTAATTAAAAAAACAAAACAAACAAACAAAAACGGAAAAATCAGCCKGGCAGTGGTGGCGCACGCCTTTAATCCCAGCACTTGGGAGGCAGAGGCAGGCGGATTTCTGAGGCCAGCCTGATCTACAGAGTGCGTTCCAGGACAGCCAGGGTTATACAGAGAAATCCTATCTCAAAAAGCCCCCCCCACACACACACACAACGGAAAAAGTCACTGGTCAGCTCTAAATACTTTTAAGAGTGAGCAGATCAATGAGTGGACAAAGTCTAAAGGTGGAAAAATGGCGACTCTGACAATAACCGCAGGTAATCGGTTAAAAACTATCTACAGAACTTGTGAGAACTTTAAGAGTATTAAGGAAGGAAAAATACTCAAATTATTAGACTTTGTAGGCCAGGCAACCCAGATACCAGGAATCCTGAAAGCTCGGTGTATGTTTGAAATACCTGTCCACATAATTAATGGAGACCAGCCAAAGAACAAAATGGTGGGGCGGTTGCTTACAGTTAAGAATTTTAAGGCAGTGACAAGCTATGGGCAGTTCAACCTTCGTTAGTGTGGATCGGGAGAAAATGTTGGGGTCCCCGGCCAGCCTAGAGACCAGGACCTGTCACATGCTGGTCCCGGGAGCTGAGGTGTCCTCGCGCTGGCCCAGCTCTGGGCCAAGGCCGACCCCGCCCGCCTCTCTGGCCCGGACCTGGGAAACCATCCCAGACAAGGTAGGGCTCGGCCTTGGACTCACCCTGGTTACTCATAAACCAGCAGGAGGCGGCGCGCGAGTGTAGCCTAGGGAAGGTCGGCAAAGCCCCGACCCAGGCGCGTGCGCACTAACGCAACCGGAAAGGCTCCGTGGAGGGCCGCGGCGTTTAGGGAGCGTCTGCAAAGACCAGGCACGGAAGCCAGGGTTCGTCTAACAAGACCGCCGGGGGTAAGCGGGTACACAGCAGGGTGGAGAGGTTTGGGTCGCACCAGTGTGGACTGCTTTCGACAGGCCGCTCTAGCGCTACAGCCAGGGAAAAACGGTTAAACTGGGGCTGCTGGGAGCTGAGGGAATAGGAGCGGCTGGACATGCAGTAAAAAGAAAAAAAAAAATTCTCAAGGCCAAGTGACCTTAAGGGACCACCTCGCAGACTTGACGTCTAGTTCCGCTATGTCTAATGCAGGTCGCAGCCAACTCCAGTCCGCTACGACTGAACGCCCCTCTAGGGTTAAGCAGTTTCTCCAGCCCACCTATCAATCACCAGTCTCAGCTGTCCAATTAGCGGGCCGAGGGGGCGGGACTGCGAGGAGCGTCGAGTGACGTCAGCAGGCCTGGCAGCCAGAAGCTTGACGGACGAGGCTCGCGACTGAGGAGCTGTTAGCGGGCGCCGCGGCGGTAGTCGGTGTAAACAGGGTCTCGCCCCTGCGATTCCTGAGACAGCTCCTGACTGGTGGGTGGTCTCGCGTGGGGCGGTAACCGCCAGACGCCGGGGGAGGTGCTTCTCCACTTTCCCTCCCCCTGCTGTACACACCCCCGGCGCACCACGTGGGCGTGAAGCAAAACTGAGGGGGTGTTAGGCTGACTTCTTACCTCATTGGCTGTTGCTCCTGCCGGCCCTCGCGAAGAATTGCTCTGATTGGTCAGCACAGGGGGGCGTCGGGAGTCTGAGTTCTAACGCTTCTGGTTGGTTGTATGAGATAAGCTAGTGAGGTGCGTTCTTCCGCAAGGGGTTTTGATTGGTCAGTTGGAGAGGTTATCTGGGATTCCGCCAGCCCGGGCCGGGGACTTTGATAGGTGAGTTTGGTTAGGAAAATGGGAAATTCTTCTTCTTGGACTCTCATTAGCATGATAGGATTGCACCCTAGGTTTCATATGGCTTTCTTTGCTTCACAGGATTGAGGAAGGTTTATGTTCCCGAAACCTTGGGAGCTGTCATAGCTAAAGAGAAGGAAATCTCAGTCTCCTGGAGGGGTCACCCCTCCAAAGATAGCTTCTGCCCCGTTTCTGGAAACCTTGATATTTCTAGAGCAGGATTTGCTTTCACCAAACCCAAGTTGGAGACAGGAGGAGCCCCCGCACAGGACATAAGGATGCTGTAACCAGAAGATGGGATCACGGAACAGCAGCAGCGCAGGATCCGGGTCCTTAGAACCCTCCGAGGGCTTGTCCCGAAGAGGGGCTGGCCTGCGTCGCAGTGAGGAAGAAGAAGARGAGGATGAAGATGTGGATCTGGCCCAGGTACTGGCCTATCTCCTCCGCAGGTAACTTACCCTCTGCTGTGACACTAAGTGTCACAATATCTTGACCTCAACTTCAGGCAGGAAAAGTGCAGAGGATAGAGAATGGCACTGTCCCAGGACAATGTGTTTGAACAGAACGACCTTTCCCTGCTGAATCTCCATACTCTACGCAGCTCCATACCCAAAATGGTTCTTACAACTCCTGTAGTTGAGGAGCTCCTGGGGGTGGAGGGAGGGGAGCCATTTTGGCTGTGACAATACAAATTTAATCTGTTTTCCAAGAAAATAAAACAAGGAAAGGGAGAGGGATTATGGAGAAAAGGAGAGATGTGAGAAGAGTTGGTAAGGGGGTGTTAAATCACTTGCTGTGTAAGATGAAGCCATGTGGATTTACTTGAAAAACAAGTTTACATCGACCTTCCTAGCCTTGCTCTTAAGAAAAGAATGCCCTGAAGGGGGTGACCACCAGGAACTAAGAACGTGAATACCTAGCTTTGTTTGCTTGCCTTGGTTCCTTGGAAAAGATGAACCTCGTATCCCTTCAGACACTGTGTTCTCTGCTGTATTCCTACAGCAAAGGCTGTGAGTGTTGTTGTTGTCAGCCTGACAGAGTCTGGAATCACCTAGGGGGATGGATGATTTAGCCTCTGGGCAGGCCTGGAAGGGATTATGGAGATTGGGTTCATCGGAGCAGGAAGACCCACACTGAGCAAGTGTGGCGCCATTCCATGGATGTGGGTCCTAGACTGGATAAAAAGGAGAAAGCTAGCTAAACACACCATTCCTCCTGCCCTCTTCCTGATTGTGAATGCTATGTAGCCAGCTGTTCCGGGCCCTGCTGCTTTGACTGCCCTGCCATGACAGACTCTGCCCTTGAGCCGTGAGCCAGAATAAACCTTCTCTCACTTAAGGTGCTTTTATTGGGCTATAGAAGTGAAGATGGAAGTGCTCTCCTAATTCGTAGCTCTTGAACTCGATGAAGCTTTGTGGTAGAAGCTTACCCAGCATGCACCAAGCCCCTGGGTTCAGTCCTTAGCCCTGAGGGAAAATAATATTTAGCCCTGAGAGAAATCAATATAGTAGGTCAGCCTTCATAACCTGTTAGAACTCTGTGCTCTTACTCCTAAGAGTTCAAACTAGTTTCCCTGCTGTGTCTTTTCGTGTGTTTGTTTTGTTTTGTTTTTGAGGCTGTGTAGCCCTGGCTGCCCTGGAACTCATTCTGTAGACCAGGCTGGTCTCGACCACCTGCCTCTGCCTCTCAAGTGCTTGGATTAAAGGCAAGTGCCAACACTGCCTGGCCCTACTATACTTGTAGGAGACTTAAAAATCCAACTTCAAAATGAGAACCAGAGAGCCGGGCGTGGTGGTGCACGCCTGTAATCCCAGCACTTGGGAGGCAGAGGCAGGTGGATTTCTGAGTTCGAGGCCAGCCTGGTCTACAGAGTGAGTTCCAGGACAGCCAGGGCTACACAGAGAAACCCTATCTCAAAAAACCAAAAAAAAAAAAAAAAAAAAAAAAAAAAAAAAAAAAAAAAAAATGAGAACCAGAAGTACTAGCAGCTAGGTTGACTCCAGCCAGATAGCCACTGACTCCAGCCAGGTAGCCGTTAGTTAGATGGGAGAAGGAATCCCCTCCTTTATAATAGGGGTCTCTCCACAGAGGCCAGGTGAGGCTGGTGCAAGGAGGAGGGGCAGCAAATCTACAACTCATCCAGGCCCTCTCGGACTCAGAGGAAGAGCATGACAGTGCTTGGGACGGTCGCCTTGGAGATCGCTACAACCCACCTGGTAAGAGGAGACGCTATCTAATAGTTTTTGGTTTTGTGTTTTGTTTCTAAGACAGGATCTCTCAGTATCCCTGGCTGTTCTAGAATTCTCAGTGTAAACCAGATCTGCCTTCCTCTGCCTCCCGGGTGCTGGGATGAAAGCCACATATAACTGACAGTCTAATCTTAATGTTGGAAGATGTTCACTAGCCCTTTTTACCTTTAAAGTGAGTCAGTCTTCTGAAGTTTAGTAGGTTAAATGGAAAGAAGAGAATTCAGGGGACGAGGGAATCCGTGTAGCCAACCACATCGAGTGGGCCCAGTTTTGCCAGCTTATGTCTGGACTGGAAACCCTAGAACGAAACTCCTTTTTTGGTACTTACAGTGGATGTAACCCCTGACACCCGGGAGCTGGAATACAATGAGATCAAGACACAGGTGGAATTGGCCACGGGCCGGCTGGGACGTAGGAGGACTGCCCAGGAGCATAGCTTTCCTCAAATGTTACACCAGGTAGGCTTTTCTGCCTCTAGTCAGCCTGGCAGCACACCTGTGGGGGCCAGAAGTTCTGCCAGCCCCTGACAAAAGGAAGCAAACTCCCAAGGAAACCTCAAGTGTGTTAGCAGCCTGCATCCTGATGCTATGGGGTGTTTGCTTTTGTATTAAGAGAAATGCCCTTGGAGGAGGGGCTGGGTGTGGTTATGGTGACTCTCCAATTCTGCCAGCAATACTCCCCAATCCCTTCCATCTAGAGAGAACGGGGCCTCTGCCACCGGGGAAGCTTCTCCCTTGGAGAACAGTCTCGAGTGATGTCTCAGTGAGTATGGGGCTTGGTGGAGAAACTCTAGGGGCCAGCTAGACCTTAGCTCCTATGCTTGGAAGGGTGCAAGTTAAAGGTCTCTCAGAATACGACGACTGGTTTGCAGGAGGCTGAAGCTATGAGAATAATTGAACTAGGGAAGTGTAAAGGATGACAGAACGGATGAGGGGACGATATACAAGGCCAAAGGAGATGCCCCATCCCATTCTGCTGACCGAGTTCCTCTCACTTGGAGCTCCCCAGCCGCTCTTTCTCTCCCCTTCTCTAGCTTCTTGCCCAATGATCTAAGCTTCACTGATACCTACTCTCAGAAGGCTTTCTGCGGCATCTACAGCAAAGATGGCCAGATCTTCATGTCTGCTTGCCAAGGTACTACACCCCAGTCTTATTAGCTGCCTTAACCTAAAATAAATAAATATATACATATATACATATACACGTGTGTGTATGTATATATATATATATATTCAACTAGACTAGAAAGCCTCAGACCCAGGGATCTCCAAACCTGCCTTAGAGATGCTTAGCCTCAAGATGGTGTATCGAGGGAAACCTCAGAAACATCAAGCAAAGGATGTCTGATGTAGAGGGCTACAAAGAAGATGGTCCACAATTTGCCTGATACCCTCTCTGCAGATCAGACAATCCGACTGTACGACTGTCGGTATGGCCGCTTCCATAAATTCAAAAGCATCAAGGCTCGGGACGTAGGCTGGAGTGTCCTGGACGTGGCCTTCACGCCTGACGGGAACCACTTCCTGTACTCCAGCTGGTCTGATTACAGTGAGTGTGGACCTGACCTCTGTGGGGTCTCCAGCTTGGACCTCAGAACACAGCCCCTACTGTTCTTCTCTTCCGAGTTGAGACCGCATGCCGGGTCCTCAGACAGTCGCCCCCAAGCTGCTCTGACATCCCGCCATTTGCTTTCTCCCGTCTTAGTTTTACTTCCATTCTCTTTCCCTCAGCCCTGAAGAATTCTTGTTTCTCTTCTCTTAGTTCATATCTGCAACATCTATGGGGAAGGAGACACACATACTGCTCTGGATTTAAGGTATTGGCTTTTTCTTGTCATACTTATCAGAGACTTCTCCAGGGAGGCTTTCCAGGAGTACCTCTTGAGCAGGAGCTCCCACCTAGATGAACAAGTCCACCGCTTGCAAATTTCTCTGTGTGGCTTCCCGAGAGCACTGCCCATCCTGTGAGCTCTAGTTTACAGGCTTACTTCTGGGTTCTCAGAGGTGAACTGCATGCTAGCATGGGTTGGTGGGCCTTCTGGGTCCCCTTCTCTATAGTATTTGTCACGTGCTTGGTAGATTGACAAAAAGCGAAAGGACATCCACTTAGCCTAGCTCCTCCTTTGCTCCCTCTAGGCCAGACGAACGTCGCTTTGCTGTCTTCTCCATCGCTGTCTCCTCAGATGGACGAGAAGTACTAGGAGGGTGAGCATTGTGGGAAATGTCTGCCTTGCTTAGTGAGGTAAGCATTCTGCCAGAGGTAGCCTCTGCTCTTACTGAGACTACTACCCTGCCAGCCTTGGAAAACGACTTGCCTCCTCCAGGGCCAAGGCTTACGAGTTGCTTCAGTGTTGCTCACCAGTTCCCCGCATGAGGTGGCAGGTCTCAGGCTTCCTTGAAAGCTAGGCTGCTGCTCCCTCCGTATGTGAAAGAACACAAGAGCTCACTCCTTAGTTGAGTTCCTCAGCAGGACTCCTGAGCACACAGAGCAGTAGTCTTGGCTCCATGACCCTCTTATCTCATTTCTTACAGAGCCAATGATGGCTGCCTATATGTCTTTGACCGAGAACAAAACCGGCGTACTCTTCAGGTATTGTTTGTGAGACAAAAACCTCCTTCTCCTGGTCTTTGACCTATTTTTAAGACTAGAGAAATCCTAAAACCCTTAGCTTCCTGCTCCTCTAGATTGAGTCTCACGAGGATGATGTGAATGCAGTGGCCTTTGCTGATATCAGCTCCCAGATCCTGTTCTCTGGGGGAGACGATGCTATCTGCAAAGTGTGGGATCGACGCACTATGAGGGAGGATGATCCCAAGCCTGTGGGTGCGCTGGCTGGACACCAGGATGGCATCACCTTTATTGATAGCAAGGTATGCAAAGAGACCAGACTGCAGAGGCAGGCTCTTAAGGTTCTGGTTGCCCAGGAGGGTGTGACAGTGGACTGGCATGGAAACTCAAAAGCTGCTTCTTAGAGTGTGCAGGAACTGGAGTTTAGAAGTGTTTAAGCCAAGAACATGAGTGTCTTCTGTACTCCTCAGTCTGCAAGGGCCAAGGCAGGGCCCTACAGGATGGGGCGGAGAGATGGCTCGGTGCTTAAAAGCGCTACTGTTCTTCAGAGGACTCAGATCCAGTTCCCAGCACACACAGCAGCTCACAACCATCTGTAACTCCAGTTCCAGGCGATCCAATGCAGGCAGAACACCCATACACATAAAAGAAATAAATCACAAGACAAAGTAGGAAACAATTTAGTCCAAGTTACAATGAGGAACACAGCTGGTGCTCTGTGTTAGGCATTTTCTCTTCCTCAGTGACACAGATCTAGGCCAGATTAGACCAGATTAAAAGTAGATAAAGGCAGGTTTATTAGGAGGCAGCTCTCAGGTGGGTTCACCGATCTCACAGGCGGAGGTCAGTGAAGCCACACATCCAGGCTAAAGCAAGGGGGTCTTATAGAGTTTCAGTGAGCAGTGATGATGTTCCAGCTAGGAGCTGGGATTGTGTCCAAACGTGGCCAAAACCTGAGCCCTGGGCAGGCACTCCTGGGTGGACTGCTGGAAACACAGACTAGGAATGCTGACATGTCAGCCCAGCATTTCTCCAGGTGGGCGGGGGTTTGTCTCTGAGAGGGAAAGCAGGGCAGATGGGTTTCCCAGCTTGTACAGGAAATGAGCAAGGGCTCCAGCCTAACTCTGGGTGAAAACCTGGAGATAGGAGATCTAAAGCAGAACATCAAAGGTGAGCTCATCGGGGTGAACCAAGACCCCAGAGCAGGGGAGCTGCACTGGCGGGCACGAAGCCTGGGGAGCCCTCCCGCACCTGTCTGTTCTTGGATTCATAGGGCGATGCCCGGTATCTCATCTCCAACTCCAAAGATCAGACCATTAAGCTTTGGGATATCAGGCGCTTCTCTAGCCGGGAAGGCATGGAAGCCTCGAGACTGGCTGCCACACAGCAAAACTGGGACTATCGCTGGCAGCAGGTGCCCAAGAAAGGTAAGGGTCAGAGTGAAGCTGAGGCCTGGGGATCGAGAGGCTGTGACTAGAGTACTTAACCCCCACCCCCACCCCAGGATGGCCTGGGATGGGCTCTGTAGGTTGTCTGTTGCCAGGGAGACCTGGAGCCTTCCCTCAGTCTTTGCATTTAGACCTTTTATTGGTTAAACCATGAAAGGGGGGGGGGGTCCCAAGCTTGGGGGAACATAGAACCCTCCAACACAAAAGTATTTTAGTATCATTGGCATTTTCAACTCAGCAGGGCCATGTTGGTGACTCCTCACGTGGGCAGAGTCAGTGGGTTACTGTTGGATAGCGAGTTGTCTTTGAGCGTTGGTCTCCACTAAGAGCTGTTAGCACAGGACAGTTGGGACACCCACCCGTCTAAGGCTCACCTCCCTCGCCGTGTGTGTCTACCCAGCCTGGAAGAAGTTGAAGCTCCCAGGGGACAGCTCCTTGATGACCTACAGAGGCCATGGAGTGCTTCACACTCTGATCCGCTGCCGATTCTCCCCGGCCCACAGCACCGGCCAGCAGTTCATCTACAGTGGCTGTTCTACTGGCAAAGTGGTTGGTAAGGATTCTGTGAGAACAGGCCCTAAGAGGGGCAGGCATGTTTCTGGCTTCCCATCTATAATACAGTGAGCACTTCAGTAACAACTACAAGGGGAATTTTATTCAGCTTGGAGCAGGAAAGGCTTAAACAAGGAACTAGGAAGTATTTGTGAGCACTTTTAATTAAGAAAGGGAACATAGAATTCTAGTTAATAAATAAATTACCAAAAGCATAATTCTGTGTTTTACCCAGTCCAGGGGAAGGATCACAGATGAAGAGGGAGGGCAGYAGAGGCGGGCAGACGACAGAAGGGCAGCATCGAGCTGCTGGGCATAGGAGCTCAAGCCTGTGACTCCGGTTAGGAGGGGAAGGGTAGCCATGAGTTCAAGGCCAGCCTGGACTAGCCAGCATGAATTTGGGCCAGATCAGGCTGTAAAGCAAGGCCCTGCCTCTCGGAATAAAAGACAGAATAAGTAATAAATGTCACAGAGGCTCTGAAGCAGGAAGAACAGGCTGAGGAGCTAGGTCAGGCATAGAGCACTTGCAGTGCAAGCACGAGATCTGAGCTCAGGTCCCCAGACCCCACGAGTGGTGGCACAACAGATCCCCAGTGCCCGGGGTGGGGGCAGATGCAAGAGGGTCCTGGGACTTGTAGGCCAGCCAGTCTAGCCAAGTCAGCAAGCACCAGTCTCACCGAGATGTTCTCAGCCGGGCAGTGGTCATAGGCCTGTAAAATGCAGCACTCAGGAAGCAGAAGCAGGTAGGTCTGAGGGGCCAGCCTTGTCTACAGAGGAAGTTCCAGGACAGCCAGGGTCACGTAGTGAGACCCTGTCTCTCCTGTCTTGACAAAAACAAAATAAAACAAGACAAATAAAAAGAAAGGAAGACTCATTCTCACTCGAGAGTGATCAGAGTAGCTACCGCTGCCGCTGACCTATGGTGTCCACACACACATGCATTCGCAGGTGTGCACACTGCACTCTGACCAAGGCTGGAAACAGAGCTACTGTGCTCCCATCTATCCAGCCAGGACTCACTGTTGGTGCCCTCCATGCCTTGCTTATTTTTATGAGTCAGGGTTTCTTTGTGTAGCCCCGGATGTCCTGGAACTATGTAGACCAGGCTGGCTCAGAGATTCACCTGCCTCTGATTCCTGAGTGCTGGGATTAAAGGTGTGAGCCAGGCCTGACCTTGGTACAGGTTCTAAAGCCAGTGCGTTTCTGTTTTTCATTTTATTTGAGACTGGAACAGGGTCACCCAGGCTGCTCTTGGAGCTGTAAACCTAGGGCTGGCCTTGAGCTCCTGATTCTCTTGCTTTCACCTCCCTAGTGTTGAGATTGTCACCAAGCATGTTCGTCACAGTAGTCCTTGGGATTGTAGCTAAGGGTCAGGGATACCTTCATTCCATTCCATACCTTCAATCCAAGGTAGGAACAGGAGCAAGAGAAGGAAGCAGGTAGTAGAGAGCACCAGCCTCTGAGGGGCCTTTGCTCCATGGGCAAGTGGATGCTGCCCGGGAAGCAAGTCAGTGGTGCTGCCGTGGGGACTGAGGGGCAGTTTGACATTCCTCCAGCAGCCCTGTCTACTCTGGCTTTTTCCTGCACAGTATATGACCTCTTAAGTGGCCACATTGTGAAGAAGCTGACCAATCACAAGGCCTGTGTGCGTGATGTCAGTTGGCATCCCTTTGAAGAAAAGATTGTCAGCAGTTCGGTGAGGTTACAGGGGTTGGGGGTGGGAGGATGGCCTGTGTCTAGAGCTGGGACCGCCGAGGGGGCATCTCCCTGACTGCTTGCCACTTTCTGCTCTGCAGTGGGACGGGAACCTACGTCTGTGGCAGTACCGCCAAGCTGAGTACTTCCAGGATGACATGACAGAGTCCGCCATGAACAGAGTCTGTTCCGGTGGCGCTACTCCGGTGCCCTGCCCATCTGTGGCCTTTTCCTCACCTCAGTAGACCTGACCTCCAGTTCTGTATAGGGTGAATTCTCAGCATATTCTCTGCCTCCTCCTCCCTTCCCCCTTCTGGGGAGTATGTGGAGGAACTGCTGACACTGGGTAGTGAGAAACAGAAACCCAGAGTCTGGACCCAGGCTGAGCCTGGACTGCCCACCCCCAAACTGGGCCAAGTGGTTTCCTCATGCATTCATACCCAGTCTGCTTGGATTTCTATCTCTAGCCAGAGTGTGGCAGAACATTCATTATCTGGGGTGCAGCTTCTGCCAACAAGAGTCTTGAGTGTGTTTAATCATGTTCTGATGTTAGATATTGGCTCATAGTGTAGACACTCGAGGTCTGAATAGACCTATTAGCAGTACCCTTTGCCCAGGTCTTCACACTGAGAGTAGATTGGCCACCAGTGCCAAGTATACTGACCTTTCTTTCTGAGGTCTTTGGGGAGGACAGGGTGGGTAGGAAGGTGTTTCCTCAGCGCCCTCTGGGGTGGGAACTATGTCTGCTCTCATACTTGGACTTTGAAGTGAAGAGACTGGTCTGAGAGGTCTGGGTCTCAGAAGCTCTGTCTGGTTCTACTCACTGTGGGATCCTATCATTGCTGGTGGCCAGCAGCTTCAACAAAAGAGCACAAGACAGGACTTCTTTCACCTTCTCACTGGCTGTGACTCTTCCAATAAACTGTCTGTGGGAGACTGGCTCCATGTCCGTGTCACTTTCCCTTTCTGCTGTCTGGGGTCTGTAGTCTTCTAACTTCAGGGAAGCAGGTTTAAACTGGCTGAGCCAGTACATACTCTAATCTCCTTACTTGGAACTAAGGATCAGAAGTTGCCGGGCAGTGGTGGCGCACGCCTTTAATCCCAGCACTTGGGAGGCAGAGGCAGGCNAGGCAGGCAGATTTCTGAGTTCGAGGCCAGCCTGGTCTACAGAGTGAGTTCCAGAACAGCCAGGGCTACACAGAGAAACCCTGTCTAGAAAAAACGGAAAAAAAAAAAAAAAGGATCAGAAGTTGAAGGTCATCCTCAGCTACATAATCAGTGTGAGGCTAGACCATGTTACGTGAGAGCCTGTCTCAGAAAAACCAAATAATAAAAGTTCCAACAGAGTATGCTATTCTATATGAGAATACACTTAAATGACTCAAAAAAAGAAAATCTACAGGGACTGGAGAGATGGCTCAGCAGTTAAGAACACTGACAGATCTTCCAGAGGTCCTGAGTTCAGTTCTCAGCAACCACATGATGGCTCACAACCATCTGTGATGGGATCCGATGCCCTCTTCTGTTGTATCTGAAGAGAATGATAGTGTACTTGTGTACATTAAATAATAAATCTTTGAAAGGAAGGAAGGAAGATCTACAATACTTAGTAAGGCTAGTAACTGGCTTTCCCCTCCAACCCAGGAACTGCATCATGTAGATCTGGAGACAGTCCATGATAAGCACATTTTCCGTTACAGCCCAGGCGTGCTCTGGGGCTGTTCCGGTATGTGGAGAGGGTGGCCCACGGATGCACAGCCAGAGAACCCGAACAGCACTAGCTAGTCTACTCAAAATCCCAAGCTCAAGATGGCTCTTACCCAGTGAAGATGCCTGCCACAACACTGATAGCTGATCTCTCAACCCCCAGTGCTCATTTGGTAGAAGGAGGGAACTAACTTTCAGAAGTTGTCCTCTGATCACCTACAGACACACACACAAATAAGCAAAATAAAAGAACCCTAACAGCCAGGCGTGTTGGTTCATGCCTTTAATCCCAGTACTCCGGGAGCAGAGACAGGTGGGTCTTTGAGTTCAAGGCCAGCCTAGTCTACAAAGTAAATTCCAAGACAGCCAGGACTACACAGAGAAGTCCTATAGTGACAATTTGGGAGTTTTTGTTTCTTTGAAAGATGGAAATACTATGGAAATGTGTTTTCATTTTGAACCCAGGTGTGGGGACATGAATGAGCTGCTTCAGACTAACCACACTAGCTGCCTATGATTTACCTCATGCTCTAGAAGGAATGTGAATTTGCCAGCGGCAGATAGTGTCTGCGATTGTAATTCAGAGACTTTTCAGAGTATATACATGCTTGGACCCTGACAGGTGGGCTATTGGTTCGTGGTTCTTCAAGGAGGTTGGTTGCAGTTTGTTAGGTGGTCGTGTACAAAAAAAGAAAAGAGAAAGAAAAATTATATATCCTAATGGCGAAGATAAAACTTGCCCTAAGGAACTCAAAGTCCCTAATCAGTAGGAAGAATCTTAACAATAATGTCGCCCGAACCACTGATACCCTTTTTTTTTCTCTACTATCTATTATTAGGGGGTTGTAAGGGTGGAAGAAAGGGGTTGGAGAAGGGCATAAGAATAACCCACAGGGTTGGAGAGATGGCTCAGAGGTTAAGAGCACTGACTGTTCTTCCGAAGGTCCTGAGTTCAAATCCCAGCAACCACATGATAACTCACAACCATCTGTAATGAGATCTGACATCCTCTTTTGGTGTGTCTGAAGTCAGCTACAGTGTACTTACATATAACAAATAAATAAATAAATCTTTAAAATAAATTTAATCCCATCAAGGTGAGAACATGGCATCATCCAGGCAGCAAGGCAGGCATGGTGCAGGAGGAACTGAGAGATTTTGTTTTGTTTTGTTTTGTTTTGTTTTGTTTTGTTTTGTTTTGAGACAGGGTTTCTCTGTGTAGCCCTGGCTGTCCTGGAACTTACTCTGTAGACCAGGCTGGCCTCAAACTCAGAAATCCACCTGCCTCTGCCTCCCAAGTGCTGG
>BDUI01001640.1:85687-95869 GCA_002335545.1 Apodemus speciosus | reverse complement strand
TGCCTCCCAAGTGCTGGGATTAAAGGCGTGCGCCACCACCGCCAGGCAGATTTACTTATTATTATATGTAAGTACATTGTAGCTGTCTTTAGACACACCAGAAGAGGTCATCAGATCTCATTGCCAATGATTGTGAGCCACCATGTGGTTACTGGGATTTGAACTCAGGACCTTTGGGAGAGCAGTCAGTGCTCTTAACTGCTGAGCCGTCTCTCCAGCCCTTCTTCCTGCTATTAAAAAGTATATTTTGCCGGGCGGTGGTGGCACATGCCTGTAATCCCAGCACTTGGGAGGCAGAGACAGGTGGGATTTCTGAGTTCGACGCCAGCCTGGTCTACAGAGTTTCAGGACAGCCAGGGCTACACAGAGAAACCCTGTCTCGAAAAATCCAAAACAAAACAAAAACAAAACAAAAAAAAAACCGTATATTTTTAGTTGGGCATGGTGGTGCACGACTTTAGTTCCAGTACTTGGGAGGCAAAGGCAGACGATCTATGAGTTCAAGTCCAGCCTGGTCTCTAGATCGAGTCTGGGACAGCCAGAGCTACACAGAAAAACCCTGTCTCAAGAACTAACTAATATATATTTTTAAAAGATTTTACTGTGTAATAAGACCTCTGAAATTAAAAACTGGAGATAACTTCGATGTTTGCTGCAGTAAGTAGATCATGGTTTGTCCATATTCATACCATACAGCTGTTAGGACGAGGTAGATCCTGAGATGAAAAGTCATCAAATGTATTGCGTGCAGAGAGGGAAGCAAATTATGATAGATCGAACTTAACCCGAATGCATTTGGTCTGTGGAGTATATGTATATCATATATACTTTTTAAAGTTGCTTTTAAGTTACTGATCGCACCTCCTCAGTTCTTACAGCACCTGAAATGCACCTCTGTCTGTCCGTCCCTCCCCCACTGCAGCTCCTTCAGGGCAGGATTCTGTCATATTCATCTCTGATAGCTCTTCACTCCCGTACTCAGTATAATGCTGAGTGTAGCGCCCTGCTGCTAAACACTTCACTAAAAAAATAAAGGTAAAAGGAACGAGGTTGGTCCATCTGCAGCTCACCAGCAATTGCCACAATCATTTCTCTTCCCGCCCCTAGCTACCCAACTCACCTCTGATCATCCAAAACCGCATTGGCATGGTAGTAGCCAGCTACCACCAGACCGGCCTGCGCGCCCCACACATCCACCTGTCGTGAGAAAGGGGCCATCATTAACTAAACCATGCCTCTGGCTCTATCAGTGCACACCACGGCCAAACGGCTGCTCATGCATTTAGGCTGAGGGTCCTAAAGGGGTTGGTGGAGTGAAGAGGGACGAGGGGCGGGGTTCTCGATGCGGCAACCTGGTTGAGCGCGACCTCCAGCATGACGGACAAAGCCAGATGGCTGTGGAAGAGGGGCACACAGTCGGTGAGGCAGAGGCATTCTCCAGACCGCGTTGCGGGAGCCAGCAACAACCCGTTGACGGCCGCATGTGGGTACCGAGAGGCGTGCAGACACATCTTCCCATAGGCTCGGGCGGAGATCTCCACCTCCCCCATAGCGAGCGGGGCCTGCCGGCACGCCGAACCCCGACTAGTGCGGCTCCCTGACCACCAGAGGCGAACTTGGCCTCGCCCTGTGCCTCCCTTCTCACTTGGGTGTAAGATGCCCCTGAGCCCTGGCGACCTCTCTGCAACCTGCCCCTAAGCAGGGCAGAATTCCGTCCAACTGCAGCCCGAGGCACCGAGCTCCGCCCCCTCTAATCACGCCCCTCTCTAACCAGTCCCGGGCAGGCGCACTGGCTCGCAGGCCAGCTCCGGGTCATTCCAGAGTCCCGCCTCCGCGGTGCTCTCTGGTAGGGTGTGACATTATTATTTTGCCCAATCCAAAAATTTAAAAATAGTCTTGCTTTGCCTTGGCTTGAAGGAAATTGGAAAGAACGCATTAGGGCAAAGAAAAGAAAACTGCCCATAGACTTATTCGCTACATTACCTAGTTTATGCTTTGGTTTTTGCTTTGTTTTGTTTGAGGGAAGGAGGACACACAAAGTCTCAGCCCAGGCAGGTCTCAAACTCACGGAGGCTTCTGCCTCCATTTAGGTTGAAAGCCCTAAATTTACAGACCCTGTTGCCACCACACCCAGTTCTGACTTGAACGGGTTATTGCAAGTAGGCTTCGCCTGTTTACCTGCTCTGCCTGCCCCTACGGGCTTCAGGCAAAGACTGCGAGGTGAAGTACTGACTCCTAGCTGGGTGTTCCGGGGAAACTTGGCGACAAAGCTGTTACCTTGCCCCAGCTATAGAACGAGTGGTTGGATCTGCAGCATAGATAAGGAGTCTAATGTTCCAGACTGCAAGCTCTGACCTCTGGCTTCCTTATTGTGGTGCAGCACCTTTAATGCAAAGTTCAAGTCCCTTTAGGGATTAAATATGAGCACTGAATTCCAAACCGTCAAACTGATAAGAATGCAAAATATTTTTATGCCATATTTTAAAACAGGCCTAGAGCCTTACTTTTTTTTTTTTTTTTTTTTTTTTTTTAGACAGGGTTCCTCTGTGTAGCCCTGGCTGTCCTGGAACTCACTCTGTAGACCAGGCTGGCCTCGAACTCAGAAATCTGCCTGCCTCTACCTCCCAAGTGTTGGGATTAAAGGCATGCGCCACCACCGCCTGGCCTGAGCCTTACTTTAAAAGCCCCTTGGAGTCTATAAGAGGCCACATAGCAGAGGACCATTGTCTCTACCACCTTCTCAGAAGTGAATCCCACTACTGAGGTGGAGGCAGGAGGACCGAGAGTTCAAAGTTAGTCTCAGCTACATAGTTTAACGCCAGCCTAGGCTATGGAAGACCTTGCCAAAAAATGGCTGGAGAGATGACTCAGCAGTCAAGATCCGATTTCAGTTACCAGTGCCCTATGGTGACTCAAACCACCAGTGAACTCAGCTTCGGGGGATCCAGCGCCTTATTCAGGCCTTTCTGGGCCCCAGTGTACGTGTGGCATTGGCTCACAGATACAAACACAGACTAAAAACAAAAGTCCCAACAGATATGAAGACAGAAACCAACTGGGGGAGTGGGCCAGAGGAAGGTGGTATGCTCCAGCCTGATGCCTTTTGAAGACCTTTCCTCTCTGCCAGCGCTGAGAAATCTCGGGGTAACCACATTTCCCCCCAAGCTTGCTCTCAGCTCAGTTCCTTCTTCATTCCCATACCACAGCCTCTTCCTCCAAGGCCTTTGCCCCAAAACCTCTACCATGAAGCCCTCATGAGATCAGATTAAAATCCCCTTGCCATATTATAAAATGTGGGTTATTGCATGGCTGACAAGGCATGCAAACTTCTACCCTGCTCATTTTTGTTTTTTAAGAGCCCTGGCTAGCTCCCAACTTGCTATATAAACCAAGGTAGCCCTGAGCTCAGAGAAACCACTCACTTCTGCCTCCGAGTGCTGAGATTACAGGTGTGTATTGCCTGTTCTTCCCTGTTCTTTAGAAGGATCTGTGGAAAACATGAAAGGGCTCTGGCCCATCCTCGATGTCCTGTGTCCTGGAACCCTTCCCCTCTTGAATTTTTAATTTTTTCTGTTTTTATGTGATGGGTGTTTTGCTTGTACATATGCCTGTGCAACATGTGTGCATATCTGGTGCTTACAGAGGCCAGAAGAGGGTGTCCAGATCCCCTGGCACTGGAGCTGCAGACAAGTTATTAGTCATTTTGTGGGTGCTGGGACTCAAGCCTGGGTCCTCTGGAAGAACAGCTGGTGCTCTTAACTGCCGAGCCATCCCCGCCCCCCAGCCAACCCTCTCCCACTTCCATTACCACATTCACCTTCCCTTGGTATAGAGACACCGGAGGCTCTCAATAAACGCTCCCTCAATGAACAACATGGGTAATATACATAAAGTATAAATCATTTATTTTCCTTCTAGTCCTTAGCTCAGTACATAGATGGCTTTTCTTCGCCCTTCGGGTTGACAATTTTCTCTAGGTTGCTGCTGATGATGTGATAAAGCTCAGCCTGGAGGAAGGTCAGACAGTGAAGTTAGGGTCTCGGATTCCCACAGCCCTGCATGTACCTCCCCCGGCGCTGCCTCCACACTCACATAGAAGGACCTCAGGTCCAGCACCATGGCCCTAAGYGCCCCATAGGCCGCTTCGTCTCGCTCGTGCACCAAGGCCCGGTAATCCATCTGGGAAGTAGGAGGTAAACTGAATCAGCAGCATGGGAGGTTGGGACTTTTATTTTGCTTTCTCACACATAGAAGAGATTAACTCGAAGATTAAGCCCATCTCAGCCCCAACACACACAGAATTAAGTAAAGGGTCGGGGATACTGGAGCCCTCGTCAGTTTTGCTTTTTGGAATAATATTTCCCACATTGTACAAGTCAAAGAGCAGGACCAGGCCCTCTTCCTCCCCACCTCAATCCCACCCCCGCCAGCCTCAACTAAAGGGCTGGTGGACTGTGCACTCACTACATGGGTGTCCTTGGAGGCCTTGGCTACAGCATCCCCACGTTCTGAGAAGTACCTGTGAAAAATAAGGAACGTGTGCATGTGTGTGTGTGTGTGTGTGTGTGTGTGTGTGAATGGAGACGGACAGCCACACCCCCACCCCCATGTCTCCCTCCCATCATTCTGAAAGAACTGCCTAGCTTGGAGAATCCTACGGGAGGGCGTGTCCCTGTGGGGTCCCTGGGGCCCTGCCCCTGCCCTCACTTGGAAATCGTTGTCTGGAAAGCTTCCACTTTGGTCTTGACAGCATTCACTCTCTCCAGCACCTTCTCCTGCAGTGACGTGAGAAGCAAAGGCAGTGCTTCATCTCCCCCTTTATGGCTGGTTTCGTCTTCCTCCCCCCTCCCGGTTACTGCCTTGCTCCCATCCCTCCCTCTCAAGTCTCTTCCCACGCTATCTTCAGTCACCAACTCTTACCTGAATGGCCACCCCAAAATCATTTCCATCCTCGATCTTGGGGATCAGGTGCTGGATCCACGTGATTACCTGTGTTCAAAGGAGCACTCGCTCAACAAAACCACTGGACTCCGAAAACGCTGCTTTTCTTAAAATTTCTTGTTATTTTTTTTTTATTTTTTTTTAACATTTGCATTTTTTTATAATACCCTTTTACAGGATTTTGGCTGTATGTGTTTCTGTGTACCATGTGCATGCCTGGTGCCCACATGGGCCAGAAAGAGTATAGGATTCCCTGGCAACTGGGGTCACAGATGGTTATGAGCCATTATGTGGGTGCTGGGAATCAAAAGGGAGTCCTCTAGAAAAACCGCCAGTGCTCCTAACAGGAGGTCGAGGAGTCTCCTGTCCGTTTCTTTGTTGATACAGGGTCTCTCTCTCTCTCTCTCTGTAGTCCTGGATGTCTTGGAGCTCATCAGACTAGACTGACCTTGACTCACTGAGCCCTTTCTGCCTCTGCCTCTCTACTATGCTAGTCTTAATAGCAGCCATGTCTAACTGACACTTATTATGTGCGAGGCGTCACACGATAAACCACTGCTCTCATCACTGGCCGCCTTTCAAAGCCTATAGTCTTACTGTATTCATTTAACATAGGAAGCAGCTCTAAGTCACAGAACATCTAAGAGAGCTAGATAAACGACAGAAAATCAGGATTTGAATCTAGTTTCCTTCTAGGGCTCATGCTTATAGATCAACTCACTCTATTATATCCCCTGCACTGTGTTCCTAATACGATAGGTTCTGAGGTTACAGAGATGGTTATAACTCGGCCTCTCATTTTAGAGCTATCAACGTGCTAACACACAGAGGTCAAACAAAACGACAGGGACCAAGGCTATCTAAACCCAAAGCGAGCTGACAGTGGGTAAAATGCTTGTTGTGCTTACAGGCACACACGAGGACTTGAATTCCAAGTCCTAGCACACCCGTAAAAGCAGGGCACAGTGTAACCCCAGTGCTTGGGGGCAGAGTCTAGGATGCTCCCTGGACATCCAGTAGAGCCCCAAACAGCAAGCTACGGGTTCAACGAGACAGTGCTCCCCCTGTGCTCCCTCTGTGCCCCCGGCAAAAATCCTGATGTTCACCTCTGACCTTTGCACATACAGGCAAGGGAAAACATACCTGCACATGCCTGGGTGCACACAAACAAACGCACACACAATTAGAAAGTATATATATAAATCCATGACACAAAAGCGGGTGTTCTTATTAAAGGTTAGGTCTCTGGGCTAACGACCTGCGCCTCTGACTGGACCACAGCCTTGCTGCGCTTTCCTCCCCCTCTTCCAGGCCCCAGGCTTACCAGGATGCACTTCTCCTTGAGAGTCCAGACTTCTGGCTTAACCAGAGCAAGCAGGGCCAGAAGCTTCTCGTTCCCAGGGAGGAAGCCGCATTTGGGGACTAAGGAAAAGAGGGAAGCGGGACCTCTGTGTTACCCACATCCCTGCTCCGGTCCCCCTCCTCGTCACCCAGGTCGTCGTTACCTTCCTTCTTCTCCTGCTTGTCTGTTTCCATCTAAGGCAACATGGGGAAAGCAGCTTTAGAAATTCACGGAGGCGACAGTGGCATCGCTGCTACTGCCTCACAGTTCAAGCTCAGCACACTGAATGCCTTACCTCATCATCCTTGGGTGGGGGATCTGGGATAGGGATGTCCAGAGGAGCCCGGAGGGAGGAGAGGTCAGCCACATTGAGGGAATCCTCCTGTAGAATTTACTCTCAGACACTGCCCAGCCTTACCCTTCACCAGCCACAGTCCACCTCTCCTCTCTCTCCGTCCCAGCCCCAGCTCAAGCTTTATACCAGCCTCATTAAGTTCCCAGCACGCTGATACCCACGTCAGATGGGTGGTGAGGGGGCCAGGAGATGGAGCAGAGGGGTCTATACTACTCACTTGCAAGAGCTGACTCAGGGATATAATTTTCCGTGGCAAGAAAGTGCAGAGGAAGTCATCAGCCTGCAAGTTACATTACAAAAAGAATCATGCAAGATGTCCGCTGAGATGTATGAAAAGTTGGCCCTTGGAAATCACTGAGTCCAGGACTCATGTATGAGGAAACCCTAGCCCTGGAAATAAAGGGACTTGCCCAATCTCATGGAGTGCAGAAGTAGGGCTGTGGGGTTTTCCCTTTGGGCGCCATCTTTACCTTGCCATCCAGGGAGGGTGGGGGAGTGGCACAAGCAGTTAAAGAGTTCTAAGAGTGATCAGATGACAAGTAGAAACAAATCATTGCAGTTTCACTAAAATTAGGGTGAACTGGTGGGTTACTCGGAGATTGTGGCCCTAGGGTACTGCGGCCCTGGGGTACTGCACTAAGACTCTGGATTAAATCGTTTGAATTCAGAGACTTACCTCCTGGAAAAGATTTTGTCTGAAGACATCCACCTGCACAGACAGAAGTCGCCAGATGTTGGTTAGGGGTTTAGGTTGTAAAGAATAAGGGCCCACTCCCGACCTGGGTGCCTTCCCACTGCAGCTCAAGCCTGTCCCACAAAGCTAGCTCTCCCCTGGAGGTCCCTGCTCAGTGCAGATTGGCTAGAGGACGCGGCACTGGCAGTCCCTGAGCAGAAGTGAAAGAAAGCTCTGAAGAAAGAGAGGCCGGAGGAGTTCGCTCGCAAGGCCTTGGTGCCCAGGAGCACCGAGCTTTACCTCCGTTAGGCCTCCTCACCCCTTCCTGGCTTCGGTTCCCATTTACCTGTTTACGGGCTTCTCCACTCAAGCGAACCCCACACGGCTTGGCCATGCTTCCCCAGTCGCCAGCTCTCGAGTCTGGGCTAGCAGCCCCAGCTTTCGCTTTCACTCTCCAGGCCCAGACCCACCCCCCCAGCCACGCCCCCTCCCTTTTTTCCCCCTCCTCCTGGCAGGCCACCAACAGTGAGTAGTACCCCTTCAGCCATTCCCAGCTAGTTGTCACTAGGAAGGGCGGTGTTGGCTTGATCACTAGGGGTTGTCCAAGGGAGGGGCTAGAAAAGCGTGGGACAGCGGAGACTCTAACAGAGGCTGCCTCTCGAGAAGGGCGGAGCTTATAGCAAGGACCGTCTAGGAAAGGGGGTACCCAGAGGTGGGGTTCCCTGAGGTTAGACTTCGAGGAGGGGACAGAATAGGATCCCAGAGAGTGGGAAGGGTAAGAAGAAGGAAAGTCCGGCAGGATGGAAGGGAGCAGAGGGAGCGGGACTGCCTTCCCTTCGGGACAGACTGGAGGACTGAGGAGCCCGCCTGAGCCGGGCTAAGGGCGACCAGAGCCAGTTCCCGAGGAGGTGGGRCTTCCCAGCTGGGGACTGGGAACAGAACCAACATTGTGGAAATACAGATAGGAAAGCTTTGGGCAAAATTAACCCCTTACATGGGAGGTGGGTCCCTCCGGAAGGGGAGGGATAGTTTAAAGGAAGGCGAAGAAGAAGCCTGATTCGGAAGAAAAAAGGTTCCGTCGCATTAAGGGAGGAGCCGGGGCCGCGGTTTCCTCATTGGCGGCGCGACCTGGCCACCCTTCCCGATCATAGCTTTTCCGTCACTCTGAACCCGCCTTTTCCTCTAAAGTGGCCCACAGTCCCGCCCTCTCTGCCAGGACTTCCTGTTCCCGGTAACCCGGGCCGTGGCTGGGACTGAGCGGGGCGGTGGCTTAAGTGACCCGGGCTGCCGTGGCGCCGCGCGCACCTGCGCCCGCCCCTGGAGGGCAGCGAAACTGAGCCTGTCCCCAGTCCCAGGATGCCGGGCGACGAGGAGCGAGCCTTCCTGGCGGCTCGCGAGGAGCTGGCGAGCGCCCTGAGGTGGGATTCTGCGCAGGTTTTTTCCCTGGAGCAGCTCATGCCGCTTCTGGCCACCTCTCTGCCGCCAGCCGCCCGCTACCTGCAGCTGGACGCCGGACGCTTGGTCCGCTGCAACGCTCACGGGGAGGTGAGGCCGAGCCCGCCGGGCGCGCCGTGGAAGGGGACCTAGGCTCAGAGGCCAGGTGGGCTAGGCTCACAACTCTGCTTTTCTGAATGCTCCCAGCCTCGAAACTACCTCAACACTCTGTCCACGGCCCTGAATATCCTGGAAAAATATGGTCGCAACCTCCTCAGCCCGCAGCGGCCCCGGTATTGGCGCTCAGTGAAGTTTAATAACCCTGTCTTTCGCAGCACGGTGGATGCTGTGCAGGTGAAACTCTTGGGCCTTATCGGAGAAGGGGACTAGATCTATGCTTGGGGTTGACCAGAAGGGCTTGAGGGTGTGCTGAGTGGGGGACCCGCCCTGTGGCCTAGGAGGCCTGTTAGATGGTGACCCGGTCCTGAATGTGTGCCAGGGTGGCCGGGATGTGCTACGGTTGTATGGCTATACTGAGGAGCGCCCAGACGGATTGAGTTTCCCCGAAGGGCAGGAGGAACCAGATGAATTCCAGGTTGCCATAGTCACACTAGAAGTACTACTGCTTCGCACGGAGCTCAGCTTGCTGTTGCAGGTGAGATGGCCTTCTCATTCTGGGTCTTTAAGTACTAGGCCGGGAGCCCCCACCTAATTCAAGACACTCTGAAACACCCCCCCCCCCATGCTGGAGGAATTCTGTTGCTGCAGCAGTCTGGAAGCTTCTGCTGGGAGGGACTTTCTCCCTCCAGAATGTTAGGGGATCAGGGCTTACAAGGAGAACTTTGTTCAAGGTGGGAATTCTTTTCATCTCATTTGCAGAATACTCATCCAAGACAGAATGCCTTGGAGCAGCTGCTAAGAGACAGCGTTGAAGATGAGGTAAGGAAGGCAGAAAGGGTGTCGTTAAGCACGGGGAACAAGTTTCTGGGACCCTGTGCCCCGGCACTTGCCCATTCTCTGCCTTCTTTCTCAGATGCTGCAGCTTTCAGAGTTTCACCCCCTTTTAAGAGAGATCATCCCTGGCCCCCTCCCCCCGGCCCCAGGTATTGTACACATGCTCCTTTATGGGAGAAAATATTAGACCAGTTGATGCAGMGTTAGGATTGTCTTTAGTCTTCTTGTATTTTTTTTAGAGATTTATTTATGTATATAAACATTCTATTTGCACGAGTGCCAGTGTGACCGAAGAGAGCGTCAGACAGGTGGCATCAGATCCTGTTACCTATAGTTGTGAGCCACCATGTGGGTGCTGGGAATTGAACTCAGGACCTCTGGTGGAACAAGCAGCCAGTGTTCTTAACCACTGAGCCATCTCTCCAGCCCTTGTATTTGTATTTTATTTCAAGAGATTAAATCCTCCCCCTCCCCTGCACTCCC
>BDUI01001640.1:31587-42481 GCA_002335545.1 Apodemus speciosus | reverse complement strand
TTAGAGGCTGCAACCCCGAAGAAGATTCGTAAGGAGACCCTTCCTGAAGCCACTCCGGAGCCCAGGAAGCCTGGTTAGCAGAGAGAGCCCTGCTGTAGAAAGGCACCGAATCCCCGAGGGCTGAAAAAATATCACTTTAAAAAAAGCCAGGCCCAGTTGGGCCCAGTGATCCACACCTGTAATCCTATTTCCTTGAGAAGCAAAGATGGGAAAACTGCAAGTATAATAACATGCCTGGCTTAAATACTGAGTTCAAAGCCAGCTAAGACTGGTTAAAGAATCATTTCAACATTTACTTTAAAAAAAAAAAAWAGTCCCAAGYGGACACCAGTAATCCCAGGACCCAGAAAGAGCCAGGCCAGGTGATGATGAGTATTTAGTCCCAGCACTGGGGAGGCAGAGGAAGGCTTATCTGAGTTTGAGGCCAGCCTGGTCTACAGAATGAGTTCCAGGACAGTCAGGGTTATATACCGAGACCCTGTCTCAAAAACAAGCAAAAAAGAAAAGTACTTGGAATATTTGCTGGTAACTTGCCTGGGTCTGGTTCTTGGTCTCCAAAGTCCTTGTTTTTGTCCCAACAACTTAGAAAGAAGCAGTAGGCCTGGCATGACTTTCCTACCCTTCCAGACAGGACCTTGGCCACCGTACAATCCCCTGAGGTCATCACCTTACAGGAAGCAGAGCCCATTCGAATACTGCGGATTGAGGTGAGTTTCCCCTTAAACATGGGGTTCCATCCCGTTGCATTGCATCCCTTCCATGTCCCCACTCTGTCCCCATAGACCCAAGGGGCTTCCTTGGACTCAGACTCCTTTCCTCTCCCCGCAGGGAGAGCAGGATCTCCCAGAGATCAGTCGGGGAGACTTAGACCTGCTGATTGCAGAGGAAGACGATGCCATCTTGCTAGAGGAACGTCAGAGACGCAGGCTTCTCCGACGGCGGAGGGCTTCACCGCCACTGGATGGTCAGAGATCCCTGTACAGCTAACCTGGGAATGGACAGTGCCCTGTCCTTCTGTCTCCTAATTGTTCTGATCTTCTCTCTGCAGAATCCAAGGAAAAACCCCGGGCCCTGGAAGGTGATGGTTTGATCTCCCCGATCTCACCTCCAGCTCCTCCTGCACAGTAAGAGCAGGAATCCCTGWACCAGGAAAGGGGTCATTGCTGGGAAGGGTTTCCTTATCTGCTTATTTCCCCTCAGGGTTGAAGAGATAAGAGAACCACTTCCAGAGCAGACCTTTCCTCCTGAGGTACAGAAAATGACAGGCTTGGAGCCTGGGGCCCTACTCACTGGTAAGTGTCTATCACCTTGACAACACTTGCACAGTAGCAGAGACCAAAGCCTGTACCTCCTCCACCTTCCGAGGGAGACACTGGGTGGCTTCTTGTGCTGGTACCTGCAAGAGTGAAAGCTGGTCTAGTGTGGAGTTTGTATCTGCAGACCCGTCACTCCAGAAGCTGGGGWTGAGGCAGGATTGCCATAAACTCAAAGCCAGCTTAGGCTATAGTGCCAGACCTTGTCTTTAAAAGGAAAAAAAAAAATAGTGAGGGCTTATGGGTACTGTTGCAGAGGTGACCCCGCCTCCGGAGCTGCGGCTGCCTGCCCCACCGAGTGCAGAGGTGAGTAGGTTCTTCCCCAAGCTGCCTTTTCACTCTCCTGTCCTACATCCTTGTCTTTAAGCCCAGGACCATTACTAGTGTACAGCGAGGCTTTTGCTTCCATCAGTAAAGATATCCCTTCCCATACCTCGCGGTGCGGCCTCCCTTCCCAGTAGGTGTGAGCTTGAGTAAGGACCTTAGCCAGGCTTCTTCCCCAGACAACTGAGAAGGGGCGGGATGTGGGCCCACGGGCAGTCTACTGGCAAAGGGGAGAACAGCCTGACTCTTGCTCCCCCACACACACTCCAGGAGAGGCCCCCGTCTGTCCGGAGCCCACTTCCCCGCAGGCGCCCCCGCCGGCGCCAGTTGTTCGTGGACAAGGAGACCCAGATCACCCGGGAGAAGTACGTGGAACAACTGCAGACGGGGGCTCACTGCTGGGAATATGTGAGTACAGCCCAGGCCTCCCTAGGGAGGAGAGGGATGCAGCTCTGGCTGCACTTCGGAACTCTAAGAACAATGGGAATCTGGCAAAAAAAAAAAAAAAAAAAAAAAAAAAAAAAAAAAGGGTCCTATTTCCTAGAAGTGAGGCTGTGAGGGACAGACACAGGTTATCAACGACCCCTTTAGCCTCAAGCACTACAGGACAGGGGCCCTGAGAACAATGTAGAGCAAGGGCGGGGCAGGAAGGAAGGGGCTCTCTCATACAAGGGCCACTGGCCTTCCGCCATCTTGCAGCCAGAGGTCCAGCCTGCCAAGAGGATCTTCAGAAGCCCAGCGGAGCTCTTCAGAACTCCAACTCTCTGTAAGAGTGGTGAAAACTGGAGCGGGTGGGAGCTTCCGAACCTGGAATCTTCAGTCTTATGACTCAAAGCCATTTCCTTTGTTTTCAGCTGGCTGGTTACCCCCAGACCTACTAGCTTTATGGACCCACTGTGCCCAAGTCCCCCCACGAATGCTCAGACGAAGACCACAACTGGAGACTGAAGAGACAGTTGAGGAAGAGAGAGTAGCAGACAAGGAAGAAAGGAGAAAGACTGAAGCTCTGAGCGAGATTGAGGTAACGCCTCCACGGTGCCCCCAGTGCCCCCCAGCCCGGTGAGCTGACCTCCTCATGGCACCCACCTGCTCACCAGACTGTGACCCTGACACTGTTGGTGCCTGGGCCTCAGCTCTTGCCCTCACCTGCAGGTTCTGAGGGAGGCCCAGGAGCCCAGCGGTCCCCTCATGCTGTCGTCAGGTAAGCACTTGTACAGGAGGGGAGAAGGGAGACTGTCCTAAGCAGTCTCGGGAAGCTAGCACCCCAGGGGCTGCGGCCATTCCTAACAGTGAAGTGGCAGGCAGAACATTAAAGCGTATGAGTCTCCAGCACCCCCACTCTGTACAAGTCTCAACCAGGCTCCAGAATATGATGGAGGCTTTGCGGTCCTGGGGAGTGAACACTGGGCCTTGTCATGTCAGGCAAATGCCTTACCACAGAACTACATCCCTGGCCTGGCTACAAGGTCCCGATTCCTCGGAGTCAAACGGGCTCCCTCAGTGTTCTCTCCCTCAACAGAGCTCTCCCTAGAAGCAGCAGAGGAGGAAAAGTCTCGAACAAGCCTCATCCCCCCAGAACGGTGGTAAGCATCCTGGTGGTGCAAGCTCACACCCTAGTGGCCCCGCCTTTGTCACTGTCTTGACTTCCTGTCCTGCTCCCTCGTCCCTTTGGTTTCCTAGGGCCTGGACTGAGGAGGGGCAGCCAGAGCCCCCCGCACTGCCCATGCTGCCCGAACTCCCTGAAGTGCCTATAGAGATGCCCCCTGGGCCGGAACTGCTCTCTTCAGAGGCTGTGCTTAGGTATCAGGGAGGGCTCCCTCTAGGGGTAGGGCCAGGCCATTACCCCAGCTGACAACACCCATCTCTGCAGGGCGGTAGCACTGGAACTACAGGCCAATAGGGAGCCTGCCTTCAGCAGCCTGGTGCCTCCTCTCAGCCCCCGAAGGCTGGCTTCTCGGGTCTTCTATCTGCTCTTGGGTGAGTGGAGGTACAAGAAGGGGGGGGGGGGGGGGCAGGACAGAGACTGCTTCCACACACTATCGGTACTCGAGTGACCTGCCTTCTTTTCTGACAGTGCTGTCCACACAGAAGATCCTGCTTGTGGAACAGCAGAAGCCATATGGGTGCCTCCTGATTCATCCTGGACCCAATTTCCCCTGAGCAAGTTCATTAAACCATATCCTGTCTCACTGGACTTTGCCTCTTTATTTTTTTTTTTAAAGATTTATTATTTTTGGTTTTTCGAGACAGGGTTTCTCTGTGTAGCCCTGGCTATCCTGGAACTCACTCTGTAGACCAGGTTGGCCTCAAACTCAGAAATCCACCTGCCTCTGCCTCCCAAGTGCTGGGATCAAAGGCGTGCGCCACCACGCCCGGCTTAAGATTTTTCATTTTAAATTATGTGTGTGTGCCAGCCAGATGTGCGAGTGAGAGGACTTAAACCCCTGGTTTCAAGGTTGGAGCCTGCAGTGTGGGCAGGCCTGCTCTGTCCTCTGCAGAACAGAATGTCCTCTTCAGTGAGGCCCTGCCTCAGTTCTGAATGCACACCTCTAGCYTTCGTGCAGAGAGCTAGTGACCAAGCAGAAGACAAGCCGCCTTTATTAGAGTATGATGTCACAGCTCTGCTTGTAATAGATTCAGACCCAGAGACACCCTGTTAAAACAGCGCGGTTGACTTCCAATGGATAGAGTCTTTGGTGAGGTGAGCTGGGCCAGGGCTGACGGGCAGTCTTCGGGCCCCTGGCCCAGCTGTCGCCTACAGTCTTAAGTGAGGCCCAGCATGGCCTGAAGCTCCTGAGCTTTATCGTCTGGCAGAGAGCCCAGGGCTGTGTGGAAGCTGTCGGTGTGCTGCTTGGCCAGGTACGTCAGGAGCAGCAGCAGCGCCGCCTTGGTGTCTGGGTAGAGCAGAGAGAGGGCCTGATGAAGGGCCCGGCTCCCCGCCCACGCTGCCCCAGGCCCCGAGCCCTGCTTGCCCCACCCCCAACTGCCCAGCCTCACCTGGCGGGATCCTGTTGTCTGGCAGGATCAGGCTGCAGATGCGCAAGAGCTCTGAAGCCACATCCACAACCTATGGAAAAGGACCGGTCAACCGAGCAGTGACAGTGGGCTTAGAGCAGGTAGGTGGGTGGTTGAAAGCAAGCCTGTGAGGCTGTCTGAACCGACACCCAACACAACCGGAATAAAGAAACATGGTAACAACCTCTGTTTAGAGATTAAGATGTGTAACCAAAGATGTCAGCTTCAAGAGCAAGTGAAACCCAAAATCCAAATACTCCCCCCCCAACACACACAGAAAAACCTAAGGCAAAAGGTAACCTAAGAACCCCGGGCACAGGTCCCAACCTAGGCGGCTGGAATGTGCCAGGCCATCCCAAAGCAGACACGCCTATGGGGGTGGGCTCCTAGGGGATGGTTTGCCCAGCCCTGACCTAGGAAATCAGCCTAGGAAAGTCGTGACTGCTCGCTCAGCCCGAGAGAAGAACCAGAGAAGCCCCAGGGAAAGATATCTCAGCCTTTATGGCAACCCTGAGGCCAAAAAGGAAAGAAGAGCTGAGGCCAAGCTCGGCTGGTAGAGGTGCTGGCCCAGCAGGCATGAAGCCCGGGCTGGATCCCTAGCACTGATAACTCATAAACAGTATTGCGTGCCTGTAATCCCAGCAGGGAGGCAGAGGGAGGGCCTGGAGGGCTGAGGGCTCGTGGCAATCCCCAGCTATGTAAGGGGCTGGGCCGGTCAGGGATGCAGGAGACCCTGTCTCAAGAAGAAAAACTGAAAACAAGAGTAAGCATGTCAGCTGGGCGGAGGTGGCGCACGCCTTTAATCCCAGCACTGGGGAGGCACAGACAGGAGGATGTCTGTGAGTTTGGGGCCAGCCTGGCCTGTAGAGTGAGTTCCAGAAATTAACCTCAAATTCCCACGCATCAGTTACAAGTAACGTCTCCTCTGCCCGTCCCTCAGACTGGAGCCGAGCACTCCCCGGGCTCCTGGCTACAGCAGTAGGGTTACCTGCTCAGGGTTGTTCTGGTGCAGGAAGCTGAAGAGGTGACCTATAGTGACCCACTCCTCCATGTCTTCCTTCAGGGGCAGGGCATGTAGCAGGGTAGCCAGCACCTGGATGCACACAAGTCTCAGGCCCACATGTCCCGTCCCTTTTACCGCCGCCCCTGCCTGTTGCCACGTCCTTTACCTGGGGCTCTGTCTTTCCTGCCGGACTGGCCATCAGCAGACGGGCAAGAGCCCCACAGATGTTATCCCGGACTCGATCATGTCGCTCCCTTGCCAGGAGGGGCAAAAGGAGGCCCAGCAGCTTAGGGAAGTGGCTGGCCCACAGTTAAGGAGCGCGCACACACTGGCAGATTTCCTCACCGCGCCCCTGGGCTCACTTCCAACCCCATTTCCCTCCTGCAAGCATAGGATACTCCTGCGCAGGGCAGCCCCCATGCTCTGCTAGCACGCCCAGCCCAAAGACAGCATTGCTCCGCACCTCGGGGTCCGCCTCCCGGGCATTGTTTAACAGCACAGGGAACAGGCGGGACACGAACTGGGCGGAGGCGGCGCCTAGACCCTGAATGGACTCCGCCAGGGTTCCCACCGCAAAGGACTTCTCTGCCACTGTACAGCTCTGTTTCTATAGGGAGGTTGAAGGAGTCCAAATTGGCATGGCGGCAGTTGGGAGGGCGCAGGCCCGGCATGGGTACGTGGGTGGCCTACAGTGTCGGGCCGGAGGAGAGCACTCACCGTCTTACACAGCAACAATGGCAAGAAAGTGGCAAAGAAGGGAGCGAAGGCATGTCCTCCAGCTGCAGCCGCCAGGGCGGGGATGACCTCKCCAGCATGCTCTAGTAACATGGCGTCGTACTCCGCCTGTGGAGCCAGGTGAGGGACTCGGCACTGGGCCAGCCCTGGGGCCACACCTCCCAACCCTGCCATGCCGCTGGCTGCCCTGGCCTCCGGCTGATCGGCTTCCAGGCTGGCTTTTTTTTTTTTTTTTGTATTTTCGAGACAGGGTTTCTCTGTGTAGCCCTGGCTTTTTATGGTCCTCATTTGTCACTCCCAGTCCTGCCCAGCCTCCTCAGTGCCTGCCTGTCCTCTCAACTCCCCACTGCCCGTCTCGGATGGGGGTGGCGCTGTGGAAGTCACCGGCTTCTCTTAGCAGCCCTAGCTCCCGCAGGCTAAACTCAGTGCACTGTCCACGCTGGCCCCGCGGGGCCCCCTGAGCCGGTCTCGGCCACGCTAATCTGTAGCTCTCACCTGGTCATCATCTTCATCGTCGTCCTCCTCAGCGTCCTGACAGGCTGTCTGTGGAAGACGTACTCAGCTGAGCTCGGGCTCCCTTGCCTTCTCCTTTCCACAGTGGTGGCGAGGTGGGCAGAGGCCAATGCAGCCTCTGGGCCCAGCCCCCTCCCCTGCTTACCTTCTTCTGCAGCACAGCCTTGAGCACGCTGCAGAGATCACTGAGACGCCCGGGCGGCTGCAGCGTGAGACCGCCGCACGTGCGCAGCAGTCCCGTCAGCGCCTCCAGCACGGCCATCACCACCGGGCGCTCCCTCTCTACTTTCACTGCCTGCATGTAAGATGGTATCACTCGAGCCAGGGAGGACTGCAGAGCTGGAGACACAATTGGTGGGAGCCTTGGTCAGGCCCTGCCACTCCCCGGGGCTCCCCGCCTGCTGGCGTCCCCCCTCACCAGTACTGTTGGCATCCGAAGGGCTTCTCTGACAGGCCTTATGCAGTGCACAGCAGAACTGTCCCAGAGCTTCATAAGCTGACTTCCGCACATTCATATGAGGGCACTGGAACGAAGGGGGCAGGTGTACGCCTGGCATGTGCCAGGTGGAGCCAACCCTGACTGGAGCATGAGGATGCCACTAACTTACCTCCAGCAGTTTGAATACCTCATCAAAGATGGGGTCCATGAATGGGAGGAAGGCCACACTATGGAGAGACACACAGCAATGGGGAAAGGGATCCTGGGTGTGGTTCCCAGCACCACGCAAGGGCTGCGGCTCACCTGGTGTTCATAGAGATCTCCCCCAGGGCAGTGCAGGTATCTTCTTTCTCATCAAAGAAGGCATTCTCCACACTATACCTAGGGAAAGATGGGGAGGTAGTAATGACGACTGCCAGCAGGGGGCAGACCTAACACTGCGGCTACACCCACAATTAAAGTCCACGTATATGTTGTTTGGTTGGTTTTTGGTTTTTTCTAGACAGAATTTCTCAGTATACAGAACTCAATCTGTAGAACAGGCTGGCCTTGAACTCGAGATCCTGCTGCCTCTGCCTCCTGAGTGCTGGAATTAGAGGCATGCGCCACCCTCTCTGGCTCAAAATCTACATTCTACAGTAGAAGAGCACCCCTCCTACCCCGAGATCTCAGAATCATCTTCCTCCTCTTCCATATCTTCATCCATGAGTTCCTCTTCCTCCTCTGCTTCGCTGTCATCATCGAACAGAAGGAAGGAGCTGATCCCATCATACTGAGGCTAGATGAAGAAAGCAGATCGGGGACTTTGCCTCAGGTGGGACCAGGAGATAAATCCCAGCACAGGGCTAGCCTGGCCTAACTGGCCCAGCACACCCACCCTCTGCTCACCACAATGCCCTCAGTGGAGCGCAGCGACAGCAGCATGAGCGTGGTAATCTGAGGCAGGTAGGGTCCCAAGCCCTCTCCCATTAACCCTGATAAGGCTGCAAACAGGCTGTACCTGATAGAGAGAGAACCTGTATGATGCCTGCTACAGACAGACCGAATGGCAGACCAGGAAACCTGGCTGTGTCCAAAACTGAAGGACTGGGATGGGAACTGTCAATCCAGTGAGTGGCAGGCGGAAAAGTCACTCACGTGCAGCGCCTCACGTCAGGGTCATCTATATGGACACACAGGCCCAGACCCAGCTGGCAGCATTCCTCAGCCAGGGGCTTCATGGACTCTCCCAGAGCTCGTGCTAGCACTCCCAGGGTCTCTGTGGGGGCAAGAGCTCAGTCAGCACTGAGGTGTGGACAGAGACCAGAGAACCAAGGGAGCAGTGGAAGGCGTTCAGGGTCTACCCTTCTCTCCAGTATAACGCGGAGAACACCCTTTCAAAGGAAGACGCCCGACTGCCCTGGGAGAGATCAGGTAAGCATCAGGTAACACTGGCCTTACCCAGGCTCTGGATCTGCACAAGATGAAAGTCGTCGTGGCCAGACAACAAGAATTCCCGGATGTGCTGCATGACGGTAGGGAAGTAGGGCAGCAGGGAATCTTGGGCAGCAGTGGCTGCGGGTAGGACAGAGCACAATCAGAGACGGCAGGACTGGGGTCTGCCAACACGGGCTCTGGGCCAAGCCACACTTTCGGCTCCTCGGCCCTCTGGCTCACCAATGGCCCCTATGGCGCTCACGGCCAGCTCCTTGGTCCGGGCCTTGCTGGGGTTCTTCAGAGGCTGCAGCATGCACTCCATAAGCTCCGGGAGGTAGGGCTGTACTTTGGGCCCTATGGAAACGTTTCTTTACTCACCAATTCGGGGCTCTAATCTTTTGCAAAATTGACCTCCATTAGCCCGACAGCCAGTGCAACCCTCCCCACACCCCGGCAGGCAGCGAGCGATTCAGGAAGATGCACATTGTGCCTCCGTAGCCAATGTGCTGCCCCCGCCCCCCCTCTCCGCGGCCGTCACTACCTAGGTTCTCCACAAAGTTCTCCAGAGCATAGCAGGCCTTGGCCAGGTGGTGCGTGTTTCCCATGGGCACTGACTTCAGGTAGGTCAGGAGCAGGGGCATCACCTCCTCAGAGTAGCTGCTGATGTGGGGCTGGGGAAGAAGCAAGCGGGACGCTGATCAGGCTTACCTACAGAGAGCACCCTGCTGATGGCAGCCACGCATCTCAAGAGAGCGTAAGGGACAAGGGTCCCCAGCCTCGGGGGTAGCCATCTGCATAGGGCTTCGCTGACCTGTAAGTTCTCTGAGAACTGGCCCAGGGCAAATAGAGCAGCATTTCGAACGACCTGGGAGGGGTCATCCAGGCCCTTGCACACGATCTGTAGCAGTGGGTAGAGCAGTCTGAATGGGGCAGGACAGAAGAACAAAAGTCTGAGGGACAGGACAGACCAACCCTAGTCTCAGCCCCAATGGTGGTGGTGATGCACTTTTAACCCCAGCACTTGGGAGGCAGAGGCAGGTAGATCTCCAAGTTTGAGGCCAGCCTGATCCTGGCCTCAGTGAATTCCAGTACAGCCAGGACTACCTGAAGAAACCTGTCTTGGAAAACCATTTAAGGAAAAAAAAAAAAAAAAAAAAAAAAAAAAAAAAAAAAAAAAAAAAGGCTGGCCCAGGTGTGGCGATGCACATCTTTTATCTGGGAGGCAGATCCAGGCACATCTCTCTGAATTCCAGGCCAGTCAAGGCTAGACAGTGAGTCCCTGTCTCAAACAAACAAACAATAAAGCCAGTTACGCTGAAACTGGGGTGCCAGGCCTGCCAGAGAACGTACAGCCGTCCTCTCCTCGTGGTTCGCCCGCGCCTGGGACAGGAATGGACGTAGTACCTTTGCCTGATGTGGTCACCAGCACCATCGGACAGTACGGCCAACACCAGGAACCCTGCTTTGCGCTGGTATGGGTCCTCGCTCCGCAGGGCTTCTTCCAGCATGGGCATCTAGGGGAGTACAGGGCACGTTCGAGAGCCCAGCGAGAGCCGCCTGCTACTCTGTCAACAGGCCCGTCACAGTGTCTACCCCACATGTCCTTGGCCGTAAGGGACTACACCTACCCAGGGCTGGTAAGGGCAAGAGTCACTCACCACGTGGGGGCAGAGCTTCTCAGGGGGAAGGTGTAATGCCAGCATGTCCACAACCTGAGGAAATTCATGTAGACTGTAACTCCACCTCTGACCCCCATCTCACCTAACAGCCAGCCCACCTGTGACGGCTGGGTCTAGGCTGGTGGAGACAGGATGGCTCGGACTGCCCGAAGCTTTCAATTCTACCTCACTTCCCACGTGCTGGGAGCTGAGCTGACAGGTGTCTACCAGGTCATCTGGGTACGGTGGTTGATTTTATTTATTTATTAAAAAGATTTATTTATTTTATTTATATGCTTTCTTCAGATACACCAGAAGAGGGCATCAGATCCCATTACAGATGGTTGTAAGTCACCATGTGGTTGCTGAGAATTGAACTCAGGACCTCTGGAAGAGCAGTTGGTGCTCTTAACCCCTGAGCCATCTCTCCAGCCCGGTGGTTGATTTTAATAATCAACTTGAGCCGGGCGGTGGTGGC
>BDUI01001640.1:18743-30697 GCA_002335545.1 Apodemus speciosus | reverse complement strand
GTTAATCTCTTGACTGACGGGTTAATAATCTAATGCCAGTCACTAGGAGGAGCAAAAAGCAGAAGGTACAGACTAGTTTGGACCACATCCTCTGGGTGCTACCTTGCCCCATCTCCTCCTTGGACACCCCTTCTCTGCTTCCTGTCCATAATGTGGATGGTTCTGGTTTGCTTCTGGCCTGCTGTGGCCTGAACCACTCTRTTTGGCTATTCCTTTCCTACCACAGGAAATGGGAATCTCTGAAGCCATGACAATACTTCCTCCCCTTGAGGTGTTTCTCTGAGGCGAAGGAACAGTGAAGATAGGGCCAATATGTCACCTGTACAGCAAAGTGCTTGGGAGTCTCCCCCATCAGCCCGATCTCCAAATCA
This sequence comes from Apodemus speciosus, assembly GCA_002335545.1. Lineage (NCBI taxonomy): Eukaryota > Metazoa > Chordata > Mammalia > Rodentia > Muridae > Apodemus > Apodemus speciosus. The sequence goes on along the minus strand of BDUI01001640.1, from coordinate 30,326 downwards.
TCGTCATCAGAATCTTGGTCTTCAGGATCCAGTTGGCCCACGGGCGGCTCAGCAGCCATGATAGGGAAAAGGGCATGCAGCAGGGGCGGCACAAGGCGGTTCTTCAGCAAGGCCTGAGAGGGGAGGACTATCTGTGAGCAGCTTCCCACAACAGGCTCATGAGGAAATTCCATCCTCCCAACCACAAGGAGCCCAGCCAGAGATTCCCCATCTCCTAGGCAGGAACAGAAGGCTGCACCCAGCCTTAGCAGGACTAAGACGACAAACTCAACTGATGGTGGAGACGGCGGGATGGGGTAACACCCCCAGAGGGAACTTACCTTACTTTTGACTTTGACTAAGAAAGTGAGGCAGCAGAGCATACGGACACGAATYGGCTCGCCAAGGGCCACGTTCTTAGCCACCTACACAGACACTAACAAGAATCAGAAACGGGCCAGAAAACTGGGCGGCAAACTGAGAAGCAGGGGCCACACCCACCCCAGGCTCACCTCCAGGCAAAATGTGAGGACCTCAGAGAGGTGGGGGTTGATGATGGGCAGCTCTGTCTCCAGCATTTCATCTAGGGCCTCCAGGGCCTCACAGGCCTTTACCTGTAGACAGGTAAGCCACRGGGTACTCGCTCCTCTAGGGGACCAGGGTGGGTGTGCCTCCATTTCCCTCCCAAAAGGAGATCTCTCCCATCTGTCCTTACCTCATCTAAGGGGATCAGGGTCCTAATTGCAGTAACGACTTTAGGCACCAGCGTCCGTGCAAGAGACTAGAAGACACAGTGTGAGCGTAATCACATAGAAGTACACACAGCCTAACCCCAGAAGCCAGAAACTGCAGGCTTCCTTGTGGCACACCCTCTAAGGAGCCGGCCGGGCCCGGCTAACACCATCCCCTCAACCCTGGGGAAGAACAGAAGGCAGAATGAAACTCTAAAGCAACTTGGGCCAAAACTTCTCAAAGTGAGGGCACAAAACAGAGACACAGGCAATGACAGGGGTTAAGGTGCCATAGCCGGCGTCTTACCACATCATCCGGTCTGAGGTAGCGGGCAATGGCAGTCAGAGTGCGCAGGGAGTAGAAGACCACTCCGGGGAAGCTGATATCACTGAGAGTCTCACTCAGCAGCTGAAGCAGCTCCTGCTGGTGGGCGTGGAATGCCTCAGGCTGGGAAGACACCACCACACTCAGCAGCAGAAGTCCCACCTATTCAGGAGCAGGGGATAAGAAAAGGGTCTCGTGGTCCATCCAGCCTTAGTCCCTTCCTTCCTGCCAACAGGGCAATGCCAGTACCTCTTTCTCAGGGCTGTGGGAACTGTGAGTACTGTGTTGAAGAAGGTTCATGAACTGAGGCCAGCCTTGCAGGCCTTCCTTTCGAAAAATGGTGGCCGAGAGCTGGGCCAAGCTGACACTCACAGAATGCCTGCAAAGAGAAGATTCACTCATCCGTAAACAGCCTTCACTGCCCTCGCCTTGCAGACAACGCCCCAGGCCCCAGGAGTGGCCGGAGGGAAGCACCCGGGTATGCGCAGTCTTTCCTAAGGCAGACCCGTAAGGCGACGAGGACATCTAGGGGTAAGGAAAGGAGGGTGGCACCACTGGACAGGCTGAATTCAGTCTTGTTTTCCCAAAATGGGTTTAGCAGATCATTTTCATCCATTCTCAGAAACTTTAGTTTTCACATGCTTCACCTTCTAGGCCTGAATGAATTAAATCTCTGATCCCTACGTCCTAGTCTGAAAAACGTAGACGCCCAGAGAGGGTGGCAGTCCTGAATCAGTTAGGACCCCGGAGAGCGGGTGCCCCACACTTACACAGTCTCTTTCTGCAGTGCTGTCAGGACCTGGGACTTGAGGCTGGAAGACAGGTGGCAAAGGCTTGGTACTCGGCCTGTCAAATGGTCGACTAGGCCCGGCCCCTCCCAGCCTCAATCTAGCCTACCTCTCCCGCTGCTCAGGTGCCAAGCGTCGCCAGCGATTGTTCAGCCTTCTGCGGGTCAGGACCGCTGCAAACTGGCGGATCTAGGGTGAGAAGGGGTAGCCAGCCCAATGAGAATCTCAGGCAGCGAGCGACAAGATGAACAGATTAAGACCGCAGGGGGCGGAGGCTGGGGCGGGACCAGAGAGGCACACTGAGGAATTTCAGAATTTCGGCATGGAGGAGCASGTAACTCGCCTGAGAGTCGGTCGCTGTTGCCAGCAGGTCGCAGAGCGCAGGCAAGGCAGCAGGGTCCCGAAGGATGGTCTGGAGCTGCTCCGTAGCCTGATGGGAGGCTGGGGGGTCAAGCCCGGGCCTTTCCCACAGCCTCCCCATCCCCACCCCGCAACCACGAGCTCGGTCGGGCCCGCCCGTACCCGGCGGATGCGCTCGGTGTCCGGCAGCAGCAGCTCCTTCAGGATCTGTTCCAGACCCGCAGGCTCCATGGCAGCTGCCGAGCCGCCGCCGCTACAGGGCCGGGTGGGGAGGGGGGGGAGGAACGGCACGTGGAGACTCCGACAGCAACTTCCGGCGGAAAGGGCGTTACTCTGCGTCTCTCCAGTCGCCTGGGTGATTCAGCTCCCTTCCCTTCCAAATCTCCTGCGGAAAGCTGGTGGATGGCGTGAGTCTGGGCTTCCGTCTGGCTGAGCACTCGCTAAGCCACAGAAACAGAGTCTCGGCAACGTGGGTTCCCTGTGCCGACAGTTCCCGGAGTCCAGAGTTTGCGTGGCAGGAGCGGTTTTCAAGGCTACTGTGGCCGGGCGGCGGTGGCTCACGCCTTTAATCCCAGCACTTGGGAGGCAGAGGCAGGCGGATTTCTGAGTTCAAGGCCAGCCTGGTCTACAGAGTGAGTTCCAGGGCAGCCAGGACTACACAGAGAAACCATCTCGAAAAACCAAAACCAAAAAAAAAAAAAAAAAAAAAAAAAACAAAAAAAAAAAAAAAAAAAAAAAAAAAAAAACCCAAAAACAAACAAACAAACAAAAACAACTACTGTGCATTGACAACAGGCCTCTGGTTTCTATAACTAGACCAAAACTTCCAACTACAGAATCCTTTTTCTTAATAAATTTTATTTTAATAATTGTAAAAAGAAAAAAATCAGGACCAAAACGTAAGGCAACTTAAAAAGTTCAAATATATATATTCCTTATATAATAGAGATTTTTAATTTCCAGGTCCTCTCTAAAGAAGAGAGGTCCAAGGGGTAGAGGGAAGGAAGGCAACAATGCCAGCACACAATTCGGTCGGAAGAGAAACTATCAAGTGAAATCATTGGGGCATGATGACGGCAGGAGAGAGCCACAGTCCTGTCACTCTGAACTCAGTCCATCTTGAGGTTAACATAGATATAACGGATGAACTTTAAAGAAGAAAAAAAGGAGATGGTGCCCAGCATGAGGAAGAAGACATAACCAGTCAGTAAAGAGTAGCCAAAGAACTCTACTGTCTGTACTGCCCCTGACATGTTGGACCGCCGGGCGTAGTAGAAAACCGAGTAGAGGAAGATGAAGAGGCCGGTGGAGCCGACGCTGAGCACAGACCGCCACCACCAGCGGTAATCTTCCCCAGAGAGCTGGAAGTAGGTGAGTGCAATGGAGATGCAGGCCCCCACACTCAGCAGGATGGCGAAGACGAAGAAGAGGATGCCGTACAGAGTGTACTGCTCTCGACCCCAGACGGTGGCAAAGATGTAGTACAGCTCCACGGAGATGGCACTGTGAAAGACAACATCCATCCATCACTCAGGCCCTGCACAGCCACAACGTGAGGAGCCTTCTGCCTGTTAGCTTAGTTTATTAGCGGCTCTCGTTTCATGAACATCTTCCTTGACAGGCTGAAAGCAGAGATCTTAACTAGACCTGGTGACACACATCTATAATATTACTATTTGGGAGGCTGAGGCAGGAGGATTGCCTGGTTCAAAGTCGATCCTGGTTACAAAGCAAGTTCGAGGCCAGCCTGGAAAATGTAAGAGGTACATTCTCAAAATGAAAGGTAAAAAAGGGCTGGGATGTGGGTCAGGGGGCAGTGCCTCACGGGGAGCACGGCGACAAACCCCAGTTGTATTGTTTGCTTCCTTCCACATTGTTTAAAAGGTACCGTGCTGGTAATCACTAAACAGAAATCAGGTTCTACAGGCTCTGATACAAGGCCACTTGACTTCTCTTTCAGTTGCTGAGTGAAAGCTTCACAGTGAACCACTCAGATGGGAACTAGCCGACGCTCATTCCTGCTGATGAGCTTTGGCTGAGCCGAGGATTAGCACTGGGTTATGGAACTGAGATGGGGAAGGCAAAGGTGAGTCAAACTGCTGCCTCGGGCCAGCCGGGTGGCTCGCATCTGTAATTCAAGCACCCAAGGCCGACAACTTTAAGGTTTCTTCTTGGTTTTTCAAGATAGGATTTCTCTGTAGCCCTGGCTGTCCTGGAACTTTGTAGACCATGCTGACCTCAAATGAATAAAGACCCGCCTGCCTCTACCTCCGAGTGCCTGTGAGCCTTATGAGACTGCCTCAAAAAAGACAGCACAGCCGGGCGTGGCGGCGCACGCCTGTAATCCCAGCACGTGAGAGGCAGAGGCAGGCGGATTTCTGAGTTTGAGGCCATCCTGGCCTACAGAGTGAGTTCCAGGACAGCCAGGGCCACACAGAGAAACTCTGTCTCCAAAAACCAAAAAAATAAAATAAATAAACAAACAGAAAACAAAACAAAATAAACAAAAAACCCCTCTAGTGTCCAAAACCAAACCAAACCAAACCCGCCAAGAGTGGATGGCCACGGTACGAGGTGAGGATACCTGAAAGGCAGGAAGCCACCGACAGTCATGTGGATGACAGTAGACTTGTACCAGGGTTGGGGTGGRATCTCCCGGGCGATATTCTTCGTGCGACAAGGTGCATCAAAAGGACTAGCGTTGTTCTTCCCGAAGATGCCTCCGATGACAGTGAGAGGAAAGCCCACCAGCAGCCAGACTGTCAGAAGCAGCAGGATGGTTGTGGCCGGCAGAGCCTGCGTCGAACCGTTGGCCCAGTGCACTGAGTTCACCACACTCCAGGTCAGGAAGAAAGGCACTGCAGGAGGGAGGGTCGGCAGTAGGAGCGACACCCCTGATACCCCACTCTGACTGGACCTAAGGGGAAAGGGATGAAGGAGCCTGCCACTTATGGGGCCCACCTATGCTCCCAGAGGCCAGAGGTGACTGAATTCACCTTGACCCTTTATCGCTCGTTGTCGTGTGTGTGTGTGTGTGTGTGTGTGTGTGTGTGTGTGTATTTTTCAAACACCCTATTCCCCAACCCAATGCCATCAAGAATTAAGACAGTCATGTCATTATGGTCCAAGAGTGATACAAATCCAGACCCACCTGCCTACAGAAACCTGGCATTGATTAATTCCTAGCATAAAACAGTCATTTGGGTTAAGGACCTATTATCAGAAAGCCATGCTTCAAATATATAAATGGGATGGTATATAAGTCAAATACATCAGATTGGAAATAACAAGGTTCAGAATACAGATTACTACTGTCTTTGAAAAGGCTAACTGGTTTGAAGGCCAGAATGAACCTACCTCCAAAATAAAAAGAGTATCAAAAAATAAATTTAAGAATGCTATTTAGGGCAGGGCAGTGGTGGCGCACACCTTTAATCTCAGCACTTGGGAGGCAGAGTCAGGTAGATTTCTGAGTTTGAGGCTAGCCTGGTCTACAGAGTGAGTTCCAGGACAGCCTGGGCTACGCAGAGAAACCCTGTCTTGAAAAGCCAAAAAACAAACAGAAAAGAATGCTATTTAGGAGGGTTGAAGAAATTTTTCAGTCAGCAAAGCCCTTCCCCATGAAAGCAGGAGGACCTGAATTGGGTCCCCAGCATTCCCATGCAAGACAAACAACAAAAACAAGCCGGATTGGTGGGCAGAGCTCATAATCACAGCAGGCGGAAGGCAGAGCCGGGAGCATYCTTAAGGCCCCTGGCCATCAGGCCGAGTTAATTCAGGGAGCTCTACCGTCAGTGAGAACCCTGCCTCACTGSGTGAGGTGAGCTGCCGAGGAAGGCCCGACTCCGACCTCGCCTTCCAAATGCACATGAATACACAGCACCCATACAAGCGCACACATGTGTGTGTGTACACAGACCAATTAGAGCATAACCACTGAGGCACTGCTGGCTCAGTGGGTAAAATGCTTGCCTTACAATCATGAGGGCCTGGGTTCAAGTCCCAGTACCCCTGAAAAAAGCTAGGGATGGTGGCTCATGCTTTTTTTTTGAGACAGGATCTAAGTAACCCTGACTATCCTAGAACTCAAGGTACAGACCGGGATGGCCTGGAATTCAGAGAGATCTGCTTGCCTCGAGTGCTGGGATTAAAGGCATGCCTGGCTCTCATGCGTGTAATCTCAGCACTGGGGCAGTGGAGACACCACTGAAGCCAAGCAGCCTAGTCTTGACAACTTGGCTTATACGAGATCTTTTCTCAAAAGAGGTGACCAGTGAATGAGGAATTACACCTGAGGTTGCCCTCTGGTTTCCACACATACAATTGCACATTTTCACGAGCACTTGAGCACATACACACAAATGGCTGAAGCCCAGGCATGGTGATGAGCCCCAGAACCCGGGAGGCTGGGGCAGGACTCTAACAAAGGCAAAGAGAACCGGGCGTGATGGCGCACGCCTATAGTCCCAGCACTCGGGAGGCAGAGGCAGGCGGATTTCTGAGTTTGAGGCCAGCCTGGTCTACAGAGTGAGTTCCAGGACAGCCGGGACTACACAGAGAAACTCTGTCTCGAAAAACAAAAACAAAGGCAAAGGCTCACGTGGGCTCCACAGTGGGACCCTGTCCTAGCTTAGTGTCCTTATCTTGTGCAGTGGGGACTATATTACCTATGTCACCAGGCTACTGTGAGGACCAAAGAGGAAGATAAGTCAAATGCTCACCAGTGTCTAGCCACTTTCCAGCACTTAACAACTTTTAACTATTCAAAAAGAAATAGATATTTTCCTGGGTATCCAGGAAATAGGTATTTCCTGGGTAGTATCGCCACAGTACTCAAGAGGTTAAGATGGAGGATTATAAATTCAAAGACAGCCTGGACTACACCGGTAAAGATCTTATCTTAAGCCGGGCGGTAGCCAGGCTGTGGTGGCACACGCCTTTAATCCCAGCACTTGGGAGGCAGAGGCAGGCGGATTTCTGAGTTCGAGGCCAGCCTGGTCTACAGAGTGAGTTCCAGGACAGCCAGGGCTACAAAGATCTTTAAAAAAAAATTCTTTTTGATGGATTGTCTTTTGCCCCCACCTGGCCCAACTCCTACCCCACCCCCACCCAGGGGCTGGAGAGAAAGCTCAGTGGTTGAAAGCACTTGCTGTTTTTCCTGAGGATCGGGGTTCAGTTCCCAGCACCCACATAGTAGCTCACAAACATCTGTAACTCCAGTTCCAGGGGCTCCAACACCTTCTGGCTTCCACAGGGACTATGTGCATGAATTGCATAATGTTGTACATGTTGTATATATATTGCATATGCAGGCAAAACACTCATAAACACAAGTATTAAAAACTTCCCCCTGTGGTACCCACACTGTGACTCTGCCCCAGGACCCCCGGTGTGTTCTTAGTTACTAAGTCTAGACAGACACCCAATCAAAGGGGGAAGTTCTCACCAGAGAAGAGGCTGGTGGTGAGAATGATGTTCCACACCCAGCGCTCGCCTCCAATTTGCCGGTAGAAGTGGCTGGACACGTAGCCAGAGACGCAGCAGGTCAGGGCGTACAGCAGGATCGCGGCCGAGTTAATGGCTCCGTGACGGTGTACATTGAACATGCCCAGCAGCGCCATGACGATGATGCCTGTAGGGAGCAGGGGAAAGCTCAATCAGGTCCCACCTACACCTCGGTGTCAGAGACACCATACCCCTCAGCCCAGGTCCTCAAGTGATCCTCCTAGTTCTGCTAGAGTCAGGGAAACCCACGCGCATCCACACTAGAGCTACCCACTCCCTTAGGTCTTTCTCTCACCTTGAGCAGAAGAGAAAATCCACTCAACTTTTCTAATGACCTATCTGCTACCCTCTGAGAGCAATTCATATCCCCTCACCAGTGCCAAGGGCCAGGAACTGGGCGCCCACACCAAGCACAGCACAGAGCAGACCGCGATATGGAGGGAAGCGGAAGACATCTGTATGGATAATTTTCCAGCCATTATCGCCCTGGTCAAAGTCATCACTAGAGCCTCCAGAGCTGGTCTCTTCATCTAGGTTGTACCGAGCCAGGTCATTTCGAAGCACACGCATTAGAATAACAGCCACAAAACCCACCAGTAAAAACACAAGCACCATGGAGTTGATGATGGACAACCAGTGGATTTCCAGGGTTCGAGGGAAGAAGCCACCATCATCACCTCGGCGCCTATCACTCCGCTGCTCCACTGATGTCTCGGACCAGCGCACACTGTAAGTGTGAGTAAGGCCCAGTAATTCATCAGACCGTAGCCCATCCAAGCTGTGGGGCTTGACGTCCCGAACTGAAACATTGGCAAATATAATTCGGTCTCCATGGAATTCCAGGTGGAAGTCCAAATGTGTCCAGAGGCCTATCTTGTGGCTATGTGGCAGGAAGCCACTCTCTTCCATGTAGCCCACAAAACCACGAATTGGCAAGTCATCTACCACAAACTCAAAGTAGTACAGCTCCTCAATGGCCTGGCGCAGCTGCTCCACCTACAGAGAACAAGCCAGGAGTCAGTCACAGAGCCGCTCGGGGTCAAAACAGGGTCTGGAAAAGGACACTCAGGAGTCAGTCACACAGAGCCGCTTGGGGTCAAAACAGTGTTTGGAAAAGGACACTCAGCAGTGCTCCTAATTTGGTTTGGATAATTCTGTGGTGTAGGAGATACTGATCTGTGCATTGCAGGGGCCGGCACCCTTGAGCCCTACACACGCCAATAGTACCACTGTATTGTGACAAAATTATTTCCAAGATGGTCTATGGTGGTGCATGCCTTTAGTCCCAGGACTGGGGAGGCAGAAGCAGGTAGATAGATCTCTGTGAGTTCAAGGCCATCCTAGTCTACAGAGCGAGTTCCAGGACATCATCCCAGGCTGCTGTTAAACAGAGAAACCCTATCTTATTGGGTGGGTAAGGATCTGGTATAGAGCATCCCTGTGATCCCARCACAAAGAAAGTTAATACTGGGTTTTAGGCCAGCCTGGGCTACATGGTAAGACCTTATGTCAACAATCAAACAAAACAATAACAAACCCTAAACTAACCAAACAAAATGTCTTTATACATTGCCAAAGTACCTAGGTATAAAACTGTTTCCCATTGAGACTCACTGACTGATTCTGGTATATCAGCCCTCCCCCCCTCCCCCCAAAAAAAAGAACAAGTATCTCTTTGCTAGGACAAAGTCTCAGAAAAATAAATGGAGCAAAGCATAAAAAGACTGAAATTAAGAAGTTCCAAAATTTGCTAAAGAAAAAAAGTTCAGGCTAGGGAAGGCTAGAAAGTAACGAAGCCGTCAGAGAGCCAGAGGCACGCATGAAAGGAAGGAGACTCGCACAGGAGTCTGGGACTATTACTGACGGCAGGAGCCCCAGGCTCTAATCTCCGTTCTGCATCTCTGGTTCCATTAATCCTGAAAAGTCAGTTCCCAACGTCTAAGCAAGTGCACTGGGCTGTGGATGGAGTCCAAACACATCACTTCCATAAAGGCACCATAGACCCTTAGTCCCTGGCAAGGAGGGCGAAGTGATAACTGATGTGGAGAGCTGCTGACCTGTGCAGAACTGAGCTGCATGTGGCACAGAATTCTCTTCTCCACATTCTCCCGAAAGCGGATCTCGTACAAAGATTCGGCCATTCGGTCCCCATCCAGTACTTCACCCAAACTAAGACTTTTGTGGCGGATCTTCTCAGGACAGCAGACTGGAAGCTGATAGTAGTGGTAAGTTTCCTGAGGGTTATGGTAGGGTCCCACTTTGTTGACATATAGAATGACAGGGTCRCCGGGCTTGTAGTGTGTGACACCTTCCACCCATGGCTCATGGCCTATGGCCAGCAACAGTATCAGGACTGGCAAACAATGGCAGCTCCAACTTCGAGGGTACCCTAGGACTGTCATCCTTAAGGCAGCAGAACCTGTTGGGGGAATCCCGTGGTTACAGAAACTAGGAATCAAATCATGATGCCCCGGGTCTGGTCTCTCAAGTGCCCATTGGCTCCACCTCCTCCCATTGCCCCCCTCCCCTCCAGCCCTACACCACAGGACTTCTATCCCAAAGACCGGACTTGGCGTGCACTCAATAGCACTCCCAACCTAGGGTTCGCGCCTCTAGGCCTCCCCCGCCCGAGGCTGCGCGTGCCAACCCGTTTCTATAGCAACGCCCGGCGGGCTCGCTGCTCCGGAAGGGGCACCCGCCGCAGCTCCGGGGTCCTCACTGCGAGGTACCGGCTGGCCAAAGAGGCGCCAGTGGCCTCACAGGGCCCCGTAGCTGCCCTTGGGCTTCTGCCCGGGTCTTCCAGACAGCGGCGCCGGAGCTGTAGGCTTGGCGAGGACCTGACGACGGACCTCCTCCGGGTTGTCCGCCGCTGCGCCTGATTGCCGCGGCTGCTGCCACGTCGCCGGCGCCCGCTCTCGGCTCGTTCAAATGCTCCTCGAAGAGCTCTGGTTCGCCCGCCACCCGGCCCCGCCACGGATTCCACGAAGCTYGCTCCCCGAGCCACCGAACGATGCCCGTGGTCGTCCCGGCGAGCCACACCGCAGCCCGGACACGTCAGTCTTACCACTTCCGCCTTCGCCGACGGGGACCTCAGCTCCGGGAAGGCGGGAAGGCTCCTCTCCTGAGCTAGGAACTCCGCGATGCTCGCCGGCGTGTCCCGGGCGTCTTCCCACGGGGTCTGGCGCGGGCTGGCCGTCCTCCCTAGGTTGGAGAGAGACAGCTGGGGAACGGGAGCGCGGCCGGGTAAAGGCGGACCCGCCCCTGGCTGCTGAGGTGGTTGGCCCAGATGCGGAAAGTTGTCCCTAACCTGGCGGGGCGGGGCTTTGTTCCGCGTTCCCACGCCGGGGACCTGTGACCTCAAACATTTTGGTAAAGGTTCCCCTCCGAGGCTTTCTGGAGGCAAGGACCTGTCACTGTTGGCAGCAAGCATGCTGGAGCTGGATGAGGTGCACCTACAGTTTGCCATTTCACCCCGCACGTTGTGCGGGTTGACAGCGCAGTTTTTGGTCGGAAGTAGGGTTTTTGTTTTAAYCTGGAATCCCTGCAGACCTCGAACTCGGGGTCTTTTGAGTCTCCGCCTTCAGAGTTTCAGAGCTTACAGGTACACACCACCGTAGTGCTCACTTCCGTCATTTTGTCCCTAAGGATGTCTGTGGGACGTTTGGGCTTCCCACTAATTTTGCAGGTTTCTTTGGAAACGTTTTCTTCTGTCTGGCCCAGCTGTTCTGAAGGGGCTCAGTCCTCGAGGATTCCCTCTGAACAGGGACTTTCACTTGGCTACATGGGAGCAAACGGAGGAAGCTGACTTAAACGTTTCTATCTGGGGGAAGCAGGCACTGAGGGAAATCACAAGCAGCCGTTCTTGTCCCCACTCCTACGAATGTTCTTTTCTGAT
>BDUI01001639.1:130560-163518 GCA_002335545.1 Apodemus speciosus | reverse complement strand
CATAGCAAGCCCCTTCTTTGGTCTTACTGAACCCCTAGACTTTCTTGGATCCTGCTGTCTGCTCCCCACTTCTGCTGAGGCAGCTGTTGGGTGGAGACTAGAGCTTCCAGACTTCCTCTGCTGAGCTGATGGCCTTCCTCTGCTGAGCTGATGGCCTTTACTGGGGCTCTTGGCGGTATCCCCAGAAGGTCAGTAGCTTGAAGCAGTGAGAACACAGAGGGTCTGGGGTCCAGAGCTCCAGGCCTTTGAAGGGCTCCGATCCAGGATACTGGGCCCTAAAGAGGGCTGTTCTGACTGGTAACCGTCTCCAGATAATCTTCACCCTRGTCCCAGTCAGCTTTCTGCTGTGAGGGAGAGTCCCTTTTCTATACTCTGAGCGATGCAGAGCAAGTTCATCATCCTGCACACCTGTCATCTTGCACCCCACATATCCTCTCCAGCAGGCTAGGGAGCCCCCATTCCCTCCTCTGCATTCTGACTCCAAAGCAAGCGCCTACTCTGTTGTGGGTGGCATGCAGCTGCAGGCTGCAAGGCTGTCGACTGCAGAGTCCCAGGCCAAGTCCTTGCAGCCAAGGGTGCTGGGAGCTGGGGGTGCGGAGGGCTGTTTGCCTGCCCCAGCTCAAACACCTTATCCCAGGGCGTCTGAGAGGGAACCTTGGGCTCGTCTCTCAGATGAAGCCTAAAATACCCATGTCTCTGGGAGCAGGGCTGGGGAGGGGGGGGGACATGCGCTCCTCTGAGCTGCCGGCTCCGAGGAGCTGTGAGGCCACCAAAGGCGCCCTTGCCAGGAAGCCCTAAATTTAGGTCTTCCCGCCGTGGAGGAGCTGTTTCCCTCCGCAGCATAATTACAGTGATTATGTGCATTCAGATTACATGGTAATAAAATTAGGATCAAATCAGTCCAAATTGAAATCAGATGAGTTAGGAGCAAAGTAGTCAATGACAACATAAATAGAAAAGCCCAAAAGGAAGCTTAGACATGGAGACTTGTCATCAGAAAACGGGAGAAAGGCGGGCTGCCCCCAGGACCTGAGAATAGTTTGAGCTCTGGCTGTCAGCAAGGCTCTTCAGGGGAGCAGGGATGAGGCTGGGCTGGACAGCCTTCCTGACTTGGRCCCCTCCCACCCCCTCTACTTTTATTACAGTAAGTTTCCATTTGTTTTTGTTCTGTGTGGCTGTTTTCCCTGCATGTATCTGTATCTCTGTGCACTGTGTGCACAATGCCCACAGAGGCCAGAAGGGGGCGTCAGATCCTCTGGGACTGGAGTTAAAGATGGTTGTGAACCACCATGTTGGGGCCAGGAATCTAACCTAGATCTTCTAGAAGAAGAGCCAGTGCTCTTCTGCTGAGCCAATCACTCACTAGCCTGTGTGACTTAGAGGGGTAGTTCTCTCTGTATGTGCCTCAGTTCCCTCATCCACAGTCTGGGAGCTTGTGTGCCCACTGACCGGGTAGCTGTGAGTCATAGGAGACGGTGTGTCGTGTATGGCWCATGGCRGGCCTGTGACAGAGACGGTGTGTCGCGTATGGCACATGGCAGGCCTGCGACAGATGGTTGCCACTGTTGTTTACGGCACCTTCACAGCAAGGACGCAGTTCTGCTTTGCTTTCCAAGCCCAGGGGCATGGCTTGTCTGTCTCGAAGCAGGGAAGCAGGGAGCACACCAGCTCTCTCGCCACTGCCTTGTGGAAGTTTGAAAGTGCCTATTACTCCCTGAAGAAAAAGAGCAGACTTTGCACAAAGCAGCTCCAGGCCCTACTGGGAGGGGCCCTGGGGAAACSGGAGGTCTGTGAACAGAACCTGCAGTCTTGCAGAGGGGCTCCCCCAGTCCTGGGAAGAGMGATCAGGTAGAGCATCTGAGGCGGTACCGTGCGAGTGAGCGAGTGAGAGAGTGAGCGAGGCTGCAGGAGATAGAAGGCAGCCCTGACCCAGCAAGTGTGCCAGCTCAGCTCCGAGGTGCAGGAACCAAATTAGGAAACCCGCGGAGACAGAAGCTTGGGAAAGCACACAGTGTTTCCTTCCTTGYGAAGAGCAAAGAGCGAAACGGAACCACCGAAGGGTCACCCCGTCACGCAGCCGTGTACGCTGTCCTCTCACAAGTGTCAGGGAAGGAAACTGAGAGTGCAGGGGGAGCTATGAACCCCTCCAACCGGCCTGGGCTGGAGCACACACAGCTCTACCATTTGCTGACTGGCTGACCTTGGGGCTAGGGGGGACATGCGAGCTCCCTGCGCCTCATAACCTCCTGCTGTGGTGGTGCTTTGACCTGGCTGTCAGGCCTCAGGCTGCTTAGATATCAGGAGGCAGGGAGGACCTTCCCTAGATGTCSGTGGTCACTCTGGGTAAGTGTTAGGAGACAGCATCGGAGTGGGGTCAGGAGACAGCACTGGGAAACCCTCGTCTACATGTATTCCGGAGGACCACTGGCTGCCCAGATTGGAGGCGAGGAGGAGAAGTGTCTGAAGTCTGGACCTGAGGTCCCCAGCAGGAGGAGGCCAGCAAGGGAAGAAATAGAGCTGGGCAGCCAAGAACCATATATGTGCCACAATACATAAAGTCACTGCTGTCGATCTTGACAGGTAGTCAGGCACACCAGACATCACAGTATCACGGCACCAGTCCGCCCAGCAGCCCTCTGAGGGGGACACTGTTGTCCAGGTTTACAGAAGCAGCGACTGAGGCCTGCAGGATAACCTCAAAGGGCTGGAGGCCAGGCAGTGTGCCCAGTGCTCCGCCCTCATCACCACATGGCTCTGCCTCAGTGAGGAGAGTCAGGGGCTGGTTCTGAGTCTGGTTGGGGTCCTGGCACTTCAGAGCCAGGGTGGCAGGGCCAAATTCTAAAGCTTTCAGATTGCCACATCTGCTTTAGAGGAAGAGAGACAGGACCTAATAAAATGTTTTGTTTCTATTTAGTTTTCATTTCGCTATGACAGAATTCCCCCATTTGCTAGCTAAAGTATCCACGTCCATGCTGCCTTGCSGGTGACACCAGAACTCAAAATAGCGTTGGCCCTGTAGGGTAGGAACAATCCTGAGGCTCGGGAATCTTCTCATTTCYGGCCCAGTGGATACCCCACCCCTTCAGGTTTTAGGGTTTTGTTTGCCTTCTTGTACGCACAAGGCTCAGCAGAGCTGTGTCCAGACTGYGACATTGCTCCAGGGCTAACAGGCTCTGGTTCAGGCAATTCCATCGTAATCCAAGCAGAGAGACTTTACCTGTGCACCCTCCCCAGCCGTGGCTGGCAGGCAGAGCTACCCTACGCATGCCGGGGAGATCACCTCATGCCAGGTATTTGTAGGATTGACTACTGCTGGAAGCCAACATGAGCGTGAACCTCACGTGCGCTGGACTGCCTGTGTGGTCCTCTGGCTGGCTGGAATACCTGCGGTTTGGGCGTGGCTGTCTGTCTGGTGGTGTGNGACAGGTCGGAAGCTGGGCTCTCACCACTCCTGTCTGAGGCAGACCCCCCACCCCTCCCTGATGCCGGTCACCAGGGAGATTTGGTGACCCTGTGACCCCGGGCACCAAGTGTGTGGGCGGAATGGTCACGGAGTGCAGACATGGCAGAGTGGGACAGAAGCAGGGAGGGAAGCAGGGATGGGGAGGGAGGTAAGGCCAGGCGAGGGGACAGCACGGAGGCACACGGAGGGTCGGACCAAGGTGGCGGGGACAAGGAGGTTGGGTGGGAGAAAAGACACCAGAGGAGACCAGCTGGGCACAGGAGGGGACAGAGAAGAGGGAGATGGCTGGGAGAGGCGGGAAGAAAGGCAAGGGGAAAGAGAGCAAGGGGCGGGGGTGGGGCTGGGGGGGGGACGTGAGGAGGGAGGGAGAAGAGTGGAGACGAACGAAGCCAAAGTGTCCCCGAATGTGGGAACTTTGAAAACTAACTTGAGATATTCGGGCAACTGGGGGCGCTGGGACCTGCAGAGAGAAAAACCAAGACGACAATGGGACAGGAGCAGAGCTCAGGAAGCCTTTGCTGGTCACCTGGTTCTGCGGTTCGACACTGAAGGGACTGGGTGAGGGGCGAGAGGAAGGGGCACGGATGAAGTGTGGATCCAGTCCCATCATAAACTCACTCTCTTCCRGTAACACGGACAGTCCCCCTCCCCCAAAGAGAGCTTCCACAGGTCCGAGTGGCCTCTTGAGCCCAGCCCTCAGCTCCTCAAAATCTGATCATGGCCATTTTCAGATGGTCTCCATACTGGAAATGAAAAGTCTTTTAAAATCTCACGTGCCTCCCTCTCTTCTCGGGCATGTCACGTTCCCACGGTATCCTTCACACACTGATATTTCAAAGGGGCTTTGCAGGGTCCCCTTAGCTGCTCCTCAGCCCATGKAAATACTCCTGTCTGAAGGCCGGGCCTACACCCCTACAGAGCTAGGGGCCCCACCTTCTGAGTATCACACCAGCTAGCACCTGAGACCGGGCGCCTTTCTGTCCACACCTCTGCCTGCGTGCTCCCCCAACACTACACCATCCTGCTGTGTGGTTCCCTGCCCCCTTCCTGCTCCTCCTGGGAGAGTCTGCTCATTCTGAGCTCCGACCGCTGCCAATCCTTGGCACCACTCACACTGGTGGCTTCTGGCTGAGGTCAGCACGAAGTCCAGATCCAAAGGCCTGCTGTCGCTGGATCTCCTCTATGGCAGAAGCCACAGACCGTCTTTGCATCCACGTGTGAGCCCAGCCTACTGCCTGCCTTACCACCGTCAGCTGCCCAGAGCCTGTTCTTCTCCTGCCCTCACTTTCCTACCACTTAACTGCCCGACTTCTTTCCCATGGGCCTGCTCTCCACGGATGCAGTCGGAGGTCTTTTCACAGCAGCCTTGGTGCTCCTCTGATAAAGACCTTCAACGACTCCCTTGGCTGGTCAGGATGAAGTTTAAGCTGCTCAGCCTGCTGGTCCAGGTCGTGGTCAAGAAGGCCCAGTAGCCCCAGTTACCTCTTGGCTCCAACATTGCAGAAACACCCTTCAAGGTTGGTTKGTTTGTTTGTTTGTTTGTTTGTTTGTTTTTTTGGCTTTTTGGATTTGGTTTTTTTTCGAGCCAGGGTTTCTCTGTATAGCCCCGTGAAGCGAGGCGCCCTCTGAGAACAGAATCTCTAGCACCACTCTGGTGCTTGCCTTCCTCCCAGATCCACTTGCTGGTTACAACAGCCCACTGGGTCCACACGGCACACATTCTCAAGACACGTGTCTTTGGAACTCATTCACCAAGCTCTAAGAAGTCCAGGCTACACAAAGTGGCCAGCTCATCAACTACCTATCACCCGAACGAACCACCCGGGGGTTGGCAAACGTTCACTACCAAAGGCCCGAAAAGGAGTACTAAGGCTTGCAGACATCTGGGGTCTCTTCTACTTTCTATTTGTCAACCGACCTTTGTAGTGCAAATGTCCCCAGAAATGAATGGGCGTAGTGGTGTGCCGCGCAATTTTCATTTATAAAAGCAGATAGTGGGCCGTACTTGGCTCCAGGCCATAATTTGCCAGCCTCACTTTAAATGATTCTAGTTTCCAGCTTTTAAATCTTCCAGGTGAAGGCCTGGGTATTTCTAGAATAGACACTGATCCTACCATGCCCTGTCTGAATTCCTGACTCATAAAAACTGTGAGAGAGAATACATAATTACTGTTGTTTTAAGCCTCTAAGTTTAGGGGTAATTTGATGTGCAGTGATGACCAGCTCACCATCCACAAACCCTCTATGTGCACGCATTTCTTCACTCACTCATTTCATTGTTGTGTGCTCACAGGCATCCGACGAGAATCTACCCCCACCYCCCCCACCCCCCATAAATACAAGGATGGGGTTGAGCGAGCCAGGTTCTGAGCTACAGCTACAGAGACTGTCACTCTCTGAGAGACACTCCCTGGGGTGTAGGGAAGGAGTGATACTCCAGGTGGAAGGAACGGTTCAAAGTCACATGAGAGCAGCTCAGGGGAAGGGACAGCCTGGAGCTGGGACCCACATCCTTGCACAGTGAGCCTGAAATGGCCTTCAGGAAGGGTCAGGTATGAGCCCCTCACCTACCATTCTGTCTGCTACATACCCTGGTTTGTGTGTGTGTGTGTGTGTGTGTGTGTGTGTGTGTGTGTGTGTGTCAAGGGCCAGAGAGCAGATATAGAGACTGACCACTTGTGCCCGAGCTGTGGGCTTCAAGAGATCTGAGAGTCCATATTCAGAGACTGGAGACACACAGGGACCTCTGTTGTCTCTATCAGTCTCCTAGCCTGTCTACCTGCTGGCTATGGATGCCTCGGTCAGGTTAATCCAAAGGGAACAAAAAAGGAAGAGAAGCAGCCAGAAGCAAGCGTGCACTAAGATCTTTTGGCGGGAGAGACCTATGGCCTGTGGGACTGAGGTGGAGGCCAAGAGGCCAAGGGCTCAACCCTACCTGGGGTTTGGTAGTTAAGCCTCCGCATCTCCACAGGATCAGAAGAGTGGGCCAACAGGGAGTCCTTCAGCCCAATTGACTGCTCATCCTTTGATGATGGGGAGTGTGTTCTCTTCCTGAAGAAGCAAGAGAAGGCTAGTGAAAACTTGGAGCATGGGCAGCTCCCATGGCCACAGATGCCTTCCCACCACCCCACCTTATCCTGGGATCTCTGGGTGTGAGCCAGGGGCAGAGCAGCGTCAACGTGACAGAACACAGGTAGGGATGGGCAGGGAGACAGCGGGTGTGGAGTGGGCACGGGAGCGGTGCGGCAAGGGAGGAGGGTCAGAGAGGCTGGCGGTCCCTCTGGACAGCAGGCAGGTCGCCGCTGGGCAGTGGCTGCTGTCCTTAACTTGACCACAGCTGAGGCAGCAGAAACCACCACGAAAAAACATGCATCGGCACATAAAACACACAAACATCACAAGGGACTGGGTCCCAGCCGCCTGGCTCTCAGGGCGAATGTCCAGAGTAGCGGGGGAGGGGCAGGAACAGCAGGGCCCTAGCCAGACAGAGTCCTCTCTCACTGGTGTCAGCTTGCCCATCTAAAAGGGACAGGGTCAGAGACAGTCTACTGGGGACCACCTGCAGTGCCTGCGCAGGAGTGTGGGGAGAACTTGGAAATCCGCCCGCGCATGTGTGCACCAGGACACCTTTCCTGCTGCTCTGCGAGTGCAGAGATGGCCTCTTGTAGGAACTGGGTTGGAGAAATGGGACCCCACGGAGGGTTCTGGAGAGCTCTGTGGACTCAGGGAAGCAATGAGAGCTGCAGCGTGCACATGCTCCAGGGAGGAGCATCTTCTGCGGAAGGTAGAGTTGGACTCACAGGAGCGTGACAGAGCCTGCCCCTCGTGCCCATGAGGTTTCATCCAGACCTGGGGAGCCTATGGTGCTGAGCAGGCGGCTTGCCGATTAAAGCCACAGGCTGAGGGTTCGGTCAGAGCTCCACCCCTCCCTGCAGGCCCACGATGTGCACAGGGATGAGTAGTGGGGAGGAGTGACAGAGAGAAGGAACGACTCCTACCTTTCTTGTTTACTAGGTCCCGAGAGACAGGCAAGGACAGAAGAAAGGAATGGTCATTGTTGCTGCTGAGAACTCAGCCCTCACATGACAAGGGAAACGTGGGACCCTGGTAAGGTACCCACAGGACAACCTCAGGGAGGTCACCTCTAGCATAGACATCAGAACCCGAGTGGGGATGGCGAGGGAGAGTGGGCGGAGGGACACTCCTTAGTGCCACCCACAGGTCTGTCACTGCAAGAGGAAGGAGTGAACTTGCTAGGAAGGATTATGGGGTCCAGACAAGGGTAGGGTAATAATGACAGGGAAGTGGGTACCTCCATGAGGTGACACATCACACATAGGACAGGACATGTTCAACAGCCAGACATGTGCCAGCTGCTGGGGACTCAGCACAAGCAGTGGAGCCCAGCACACACCCAGTGGGGCACTCTGGGGCAGATGAGGGGCTGCATAAAGACAGGACCGGGAGCAGAGGTCTCAGACGCACCAGAGACTAGAAGTAAGAACACGGAGTGAGCAGCTGCCCGGTGAGGGGGTACTGGGGGCTGGGGGTGGGCACTGCGGCACAGCAGGAGCCCAGGGACCAAGAGACCATAGGTTTTGGTGTAATGATGTCAAGGGAGCTGCTAAAGACACAATTAACCAGCTCAAAGACCAGGCTTTTTAAAAAAACTAAAGTTTTTGTGGTACTGGGGACTGAACCAGGACTTTGAACATGCGAAGGCAGGCACTCCACGCTGAGCCGTAGCTCCCACCTTAAAAAAAAGGCAGACTTTTTTGTTTGACATGGTCTTTAGCTAAGTTACCCGGATTAGCCCCCAGGTCCTGCTACCTCAGTCTCTAGAGTAGCACAGGAGACAGGGGCAGGCCGATCTCTGGGAGCCTGAAGCCATCCTACTCTAGGGAAGCCAAGGCTATACAGTGCAAGTGTCTCAAAAATCAGGGGGGRAAATAAAATAAATAAATAAATATTACACAATATATATAATAATATTTACATTATACACAAATATTTTAAATCGGGGATGGCCAAGTGACATACCCGGAAGCAGCGTGGGAGCTGAGGACAGCGGGCACCGCCACGGACAGGTGCGACAACTGCCCAAGACAGGTAAGCGTTACACAGCCACGGCTATAATGGGTCTTTAGTAAATGTCTGTTGTGTAAATACTCATGGGAATGTGGGCCTGCAACTGAGCCTGAACCTCTTGTGGGCCTCAGCAGGAGAGGAGGCCAGATAACCAGCCAGGACTTAGTGGCAGAAGGAAATGCTTACAGCAGGAGACCAGGAAGCAGTGGCTCCTGAAAACTGAAGATGAGACAGACACACTCACACGCACAGAAACAGATGGACATGCCTCGGGACACACGTGGTTCACCTCAGCTCTTCTTCATAAAGGCGGACCCACACAGACGCGCACATACACAGAACCGCCGTTTCTGTCCATCCCAGCCTCCCATTGCACCCCCAGGCCAGGCTGAGATGGCCCACTTAACAGTGCCCCAGAGAGTACCAGAGAGACAAGAGGCAGGTTCTGTCCCCCAGAACCAGGCGTGGCACTCACCTCTTGAATAGGAGGATGGCGATGACAATGAGTATGATGAGAATGACCGCTAGGACAGGGCCTGTCACCCACAGCATCTCGGGCTCCTCCTGCTGCTGAGCCGGCGTCACCTGGACTACGATCTCGTCGGAGTAGGGGCTGGAGGCATAGCGCTTCTGCGGCCCAGTGAAGGAACAGCAAGGGCTATGAGCACAGCAAGAAAGCCCCCACCCTCACCGATCAAACCCAGAGAGGACACCGAGACCAGGCTACCTGGGGCTGGCCCAGGCTCTAACGCCCTAAGACTGACTTGTGGCAGGTCAGCAGGACAAGGTTACCGAAGCCACGTTAGGTCTAGTCTTCACATCCTGAGGCCTACTGTCATGGGATAACTAGCATAGGTCTTGGTCCTCAGGGTTGTCCTAGTCCTAGGACACTGGAGTCTCAGGATAATGCAGACCCGTGGTCTCCTAAGGTCTGAGACCGGCCTAGTCTTAGATTTAGCCTGGGGTCTTGGGGCTCTGAGAGTCATGCCAGCTCAGGCCAACCTGGTCCATGGGTTCCTTGAGGGAGGCGAGCACAAAGCACTGGTAACTCAGATCCGGAGACAGGGGCCGGTTGTAGAAGCCATGGTAGTTCTTCTTGTCCCCCAGGGTGAAGGTCTCGGGGAGCTCATCCACTTGTGCTGCCACATAAGGCTTCAGCCGCTCGGCTTGGCGCCGGCGCCTCCGCTGCTTCTCCTCGCCTTGCTCGATGGCTTCCAGAAGCTGGCAGAGGAGAGCAGAGTCACACAAGGCCTGGGAGCATCCTGCCCCCGGGGCATTTGCTACTGAGGCTGATGTAGGGGTTCCCTCTCCCTAGGGACCCCATGGGCCTGGCCTGGCGATGGCCGTTACAGGATACTTCCTGACATTACAGCGAGACCCCTCCTGGGAGCCTATGAGCAGGGGCCTCATGAATAACCTCATCCTAACCAGAGAAAGCAGTTTCCATGTGACCTGTGAGGAGGAAGACAGGTGAGTTCATGTGTTCAGGAGAATTTAGGCTTTAGGTGTGAGCTCTCCATGGGCTCTACACCACAGGCCCTCTGAGGTCCACGGGGCTCAGGACACTGAGAGCTGCAGAGATGTCTCTAGTGACTCCTATCCATGGGACTCTTACCAAACACCTCCAGGGAAGTCCCTGTAGGCCCTCCTGGAGTTTTGTAAAAATCTCCTGGGGGTAGGGTGGGGGGTAGAGAGATGGCTCAGCGGTTAAGAGCACTGACTGCTCATCCAAAGGTCCTGAGTTCAATTCCCAGCAACCACATGGTGACTCGCAACCATCTGTAATGGGCATCTGATGCCCTCTTCTGGTGTGTCTAAAGACAGAGACAGTGTACCCACATACATGAAACAAATAAATCCTTAAAAAAAATCTCCTGGGGATTTCCCCTCAGTCCCTCTCCCCAGAGAAGGAGTGTTTGATAGCTAGATTTGGACTCCTGGGGCAACACTCAGGGAAAGATGGTCACTGCCTGACACATGACTGCCCTCAGTGCTGATCTTTCCCTAGGCACCTCGTCYAGCTCCAGCTCCTCTGGTGTGTTCCATCTTGGTGCCAGCAAGTTCCCGCCCACACGGTCGATGGGCACCACCACAATGTAGAACCACCTGTGTGGACAGAGCAACGATCAGAACCTTCATCGCCCTGACCACTATCCCGATCTGTGCCAGCCTCCAGCCTCCTCTGTACACCTGACTAGCGAGGGCTCCTGCACTTGAGGCATGGAGAGAGAGAAGCGGCCATCCTCTATAAAGGCGGAGGCGGGCAGTGGCTTCTGAGGCAGGAGGTCTGGGGCAGTGCGGATGGACACCAGGTGCTGTAGGCCCCCGGCGCTACTGCCACGATTCATCAGGACAAAGGAGTATTCCGTGTTGGGCTGCAGGTCTGCAATCAGCTTCCGCATTGAGTGCCCATCCACCTCCACACTCTGCCCATTGTACAGGATCTGTAGGGGAAAGAGGAGGAGCAGCTAATGCCTCTGGGTGAGGACCCCACCACAKGTCTGCAGGGCACGGAAGCTGCACGAGGATCCAGTTCACAGACACACGTCTGTGTGCACTGGGATCGGAAGGGCAATGCAGGGCAGACGTGGGAGGGAGCTCTGGTAGGTGGGCAGAAGTGTACCCACCTTGAAGGGCACAGCTGACTTATACGAGTCGGGGACCTCCCAACTGAGCAGCACAGACGTCTTCATTGCAGCGGCCACACGGAAATTCTTGGCAAACACTGTGGAAGCATGAGGAGGGAGTGAGCTGTGGCTGGCTGGGGTGAGGAGAGGGGGCCAGAGGATGTGACAATGACTATAGCACAGGAGTAGGGAGGGAGGGGAGATGGACTGAGGGTGAAACCAAGTCCCGCAGGCAGCGTCACACTGCACAGTCCAACTCCTAACCCAGGTTCTGCCACAGTGAACAAGGAACCGGCTGGGGATGCCACTGTGCCTGTGGCCAGATCTCCGAAGGAGCATGGGTGAAAGCCTCAGCTCAGATCCTGGGTCAGAGTAGCCAGGGATTAGTGGGCTGTGGTCCCGAGATGTACGTGGCCACAAGGTCTCTGGATGTCAGTAGGTTAGGCCCCAAAAGATTAGTGCTACAGACCAAAGCAAAGCAAGCTGCACACCCTAGAAGGTGATGTAGCAAAAAGAGATCAGTGGATCAAGATCACAAGAGACTGGAAGGTCACGCAGACAGGTCAGTAGGTCAAGGACAGCAGAGGTCAGGGCTGCACCCCCAAGAAAGTGGTGCCTGTTCATTAGAGGTTAGCAGTCACAAGAGCGTGAAGTGTCACACAGCAGAAGCTGGTGGATCAGTTGCGAGAGGTCAGTGGGTCAAGGACAGCACAGGTCCCTAGGAGCTGTCACGCTTGGGCAGCCAATGCCATGACCACAGCACACACCTTGCTCCACGGGCATGGTCCGGGACTGGATGCTGGGGCTGAGTGGGCCGGCGCCTTTGCTGGTATGTGCACGGACCTTGATGTCGTACGTGGTGTCCGGTTTGAGACCCAAGAGTGTGAGGTGTATGTCATCAGTGACATTCTGTTGTTCATGCTGGCTGTTGATGTCACGGTAGACCACGGTATAGTTGGTGATGCGACCATTCCTCTCTGCCAGCACTGGTGGGTCCCAGGCCAGTTCCGTGGTAGACGTGGTCAGTCCTGTCACTCGAAGGTTTTGAGGAAAGCCACTGGGCGCATCCTCGGGGGTTGTGATCTCTTTCTCAAACTCTTCACCTGGGCCAGCCCGGTTCTTGGCAGCGAGCCGGAAGATGTAGGTGGCCCCTTTGTGCAGACCAGTGACTGTAAAATGCTGGTCATCCTTGCCAAAATCTATGGTGTTAGGTCGCGCCTCGTCGGCCCGACGGTATTGTAGACGGTAGCCCAGCAGCTCTCCAGGCAGCTCCTTGGGTGGGTGCCACTGCAGCAGCGCGGTGTGCATGGCCGTGGTGCTGACCATCATGGTGGGTCGTCCTGGGACTGAACAGCACGCACTGGGCTCTGGTGCTGCCCTCCCTGCTGCCCACCCAGCTTTGTCCCTGACCCCTCACTCACCTGCCCCTGTTGTAGTAACCACTTTGGGCTTGCTTCGGGCACCATCCCCCTTAGTGGTGTAGGCAGCAACGGTAATGGAGTAGGTGGTCTCAGGGGTGAGCCCACTGATGGTGGTTTCCTGAAGGAGAAGGGGGAAAGCAGGTCCCATCATGCTGCGTGAGAAGAAGCTAGACTATCAGTCACCTGAAGACTATAGCCTAGGGTGCCCCAGGTACACAGGACCAGGGTCTTGGGAGGTGAAGCTATACACATTCTTACTCTGCTAGAGGCAAGACAGCCAGGTGGGATGTGGGCTAGGAGCATCCCCCACCCCAGAAGTCCCATGCCTGGGGCAGACAGCTCATTCTTCCTTTCAGAGAAGAACAAAGGGCTACACTGTTACTTTCACTCCATTGTGCTGTGAGTGACACCTCATGAGGTCTCTACACACTTACAGACAGAGGTGTGCAGGCACCAGGCGCCTTCCATGCCCCTTGGCACACAAAGCATACAGACTACCATCCCTCCTGAATTAGCTGGTGCAAGGCCACTTATAGACACTAACGCAAACACACACACACACAGAGCAAGAGAGAGGGAGGGAGAGAGGGAGAGGGAGAGAGGGAGGGAGAGAGAGAGAGAGAGAGAGAACATCACTCAGGGTAAAGGAAAGGGCCCAACGAACAACACTGTAAGTTAGAGTGATGCCATCTACTACGGTGACTGTGATATCCAATCCCTCCTGAGACCACATAAGAGGGAGGAAAAAGACAACACAGAATTCCCCAAACCCTGGAACACATTCCCCTTGTTTCCACTGATGCCCAAGAAGTCAGCCATTCCGCTTCCTTCTGCCGCGGCAGATCCTACCCATACACCCATCCAGCAAGGGCATCATTTCCGGACATGCGGAGAAACACCATAGGAGACCAAGCCACGCCACACAGAGAGGAGGAGGARGAAGGGAGGGCACCACCATGGAGTAGGAATAGGGCTGTCAGCACCAGCCCTGGTGTCCCTCCAGCTCTAAGCCTCAGGTGGGGCCAACTGCAGATGCCAACAACCCTTTGCAGGGCCAAGCTGGAGGGTCTCCCAGGGCTCGGGCTCCAGCAGTACCGGTACTGGACCTGGCTCCCAGTGCTTCTCCCAGCCTGGGCCTGAGCAGGTGATTTTTCACTCTAGGGATCAATAAGGCCTAACGATCGGGATTGGATTTAACTCCATCCCTGTCTGGCCGGAGCAGGGGCCAGGTCCTGGTCGATTGTGAACATTGGCCTCAAATTGCTGCTCGACAGGCGAGGAGTACGGATTAGAGGAAACGCCAATCACTGCTCAGCCTGGTGCTCATGTCTACACGCCAATTTTCTCTGGATGTGGCTGGTGCCCTGTGGATCTTGGCAACGCAGGCTGGGAGAGGGGGAGTGTCCCATGAGCCCAGCCTGACCCAGTCTTGCCCGTGCTTGCACACCTGTTACTTACATAGTCCTCGGATTCCTCTGGGCTCCACTGACAGCGGGAGGAGGAGGAGGAGGAGGAGAAAAAGGGAGACAGGGTGGTGAAGGGTTTGGCCTAGAGAGGACCTGGCCCATGGAGAACTGATAGATAGCTCTGAAGTACCCACTGGTATAGCCCAGGACCAGTGCCCACTCAAAGACACAAGTCCCTGCATCACTGAGCACCAACGGTGTGTGCCAGGCCTGTCGAGGGCAGGGAGACATGGTGGACTGCCAGATATGGAGATAGATTTGACAGCTCCAGCAGAGGGAAGACATTAAGGGATGACTGCATACCCTGGTGTGTGCTTAGAGTCCCAATGTCCTGCTATGGCTGTTTAGCTTGCTCTATCTATCTATCTATCTATCTATCTATCTATCTATCTATCTATCTATCTATCTATCTATCCACCCACCCACTCATCCATATACCCATCCATCCTGCTCTCAGCTAAGACGACACTAAATTACAGTCACCTGAGTTGAGTGTCCCAGAACATAAGTGCTGGACTTGACACTGGAGTGAGCCAAGCTTCAGACTTGCCAGAGAGATAATAAAGGCTAAGGAGCTAGCTCAGAGCCCAAGAATTATCCCAGAGCCACAGGGGGACCTCACACCCATGATTCTGATTCTACAGGCGCCTAGAGTCAAAATAGGAGAACTAGTTTCTTGACTGGCAGTGGCAAATCCTAACACCAGCATGCAAGGGTATGCTGGCTGGGTGAACAGTATGTGGACTGAGAACTAATGAGAAGCTGTGTGGTCTTGAAGCTAGGGGTTGGCCAGTGAGGGGCAGGCCCTGTTTGGAGTCCTCTAGCTAGATCACCCTCATATGGCTGCTCTGGCCTGTCCACTAGCCTGGTCCTGGAGTGCCTCGGCACCTGCTATTCAAGGCAGCTCGGTCACAAAGTCTTTGCAACAGAATATAGAGAGGCTGCAGAGTCCTGGAATGATCGTGTCTACTTTGCAGATACTTGAGGGGAGACCTGGGCTTCCCAAGCCCTGTGTGGAGTTACCACAGGTAGTTCTCCTTTGTCAGGTAGTGAGAGGAGAAAGACAGAGGGGTAGGTGGGAAAGGAAGAGGCTGAAAGAGGAGTAGGGAGAGGAGAAGGAAAGGGACAGAGAATGGCTAGACTAAACCACAACAGTGAGAAAAAAGCCAAAGTAGGGACAAAAGGAGGCGAAGTGCGGCGAGTCCCATCCAGAGGGAACACAGGGGAGCCAGGCTGGGCTGTGCACATCTGGTGGGGATACACATCACATGCTTCTGATCTTACTGGGGCCCTGGGCTGCACAGATGGTTCTATTGGGTAGATAAGGGCAGGCTGGGGTGTCCTTGACAAGAGTCACACCGGGGGTACCTATGCCCTGGGGCCAGGCTGGAAAAGTGCACCATCTGGTCTCCCACGGGCCCAAAGCAGAACAACCCAGTCCCAGGGGGTGGGAGGCTACAAGGGCAGGCCTCATCTTCCATGACCTCTCTGGAGCCTGCTTGGGTATAGTCCTTGTAAAGAACACAAATATGGGGACGATGTCCCCGATCTTATTACCCAACCCCCTTCAAACTGCTGGGGACCAGCACACAAAAGTACTTGAAGTGACTTTCCTGGAACCACAGTGGCTGCAGCTGTGGCGCCAGACTCCTAGGATGGGAGGGGCTGGACCGAGTCATTCTCTGGATGTTTCTGGGCGGGCGTGTCTGCTGAGACTTTGTGAGGAGCCCTCAACCTGCCCCAGGAATGCAGGCTGGTGAACACACCCACCTCCCCCACCCCTGGGTCCTTCAGCACAGACAGGTTGGGAGAAGAATGCGAGCACCCTATGGGCAGAAAAGAATTTTGGCTCAGAGGGTGGAGCCTAGCCAAAGGTAAGAAGGCAGTTTGTCTGTGTGGGGGATCATCCCTCAACACAGCCTGTGGAGTATGGGGTTCCCACACGGCTGGGGAGAGAATCTAGGCTCTTTCGGTTGGGATTTGGTGCTGGCCCAAGAATCCTCAGGACCTGGTTCAGGACAGGGAGACCAAGGGTAGACGATACAGTTTTTCCAATACTTGATTAGTCCTTTCCCAGGGTAGACTTGGTTTCCTAGCTAAGTCCTGCCACCCACATGCTGGCTCATTTTGGTCATACAGCGCTCGGTGCTCCTCGATGGAATAGCAAGGTGGGGTCAGAATACTCCAGGGACCTCACTGTAAGCCTGTGGGCAGAACCCCCAGGAAGACAGAGGCTTCCAACAGGAAAGGGCTGGCAGGCTCAGCCTTGGAGAGAAACACTCAGGGTCAGGAGCCAAGTGACACACCGAGTGACACACAGGTGATTATTGCAGCGCGTTGCCTCAGTCACTGGCTTGAGGCTACAGAGGATGGAGAAGAGTCTTGTCTGCCTCTGGCTGTGCAATACAGGGGATATACTCAGAGCAGTATTGCCTGGGACAGCAGTTCAGCTCAACGCCACAGCAAATGTACTTTCTGCAAACCACAAGGATGAAGCCAGTGCGTGTGTCTTTGGAGGTAGCCCTGTGAGCACTAGTGACTAAGACTGCTACCAGGGGGGAGGGGGGAGTAGGAGCTGTGGAACCTGGGCCTCACCTCTCCATCTCAACAACTCCTGCCCTGACAGACCAAGGCAGCTCCAATGACCAGCAAATGCATAAACACCTCTGAGAGCAGCCACTGGAGCAACAAATCTGCGCTCTAAGGAGTCACTGTGACACACTGGTCACCGTTTACCATGCCACGCAGCACCGCCAATGACATACCTGAGCCTCAGCCAGCATGACATCTTGGATGATGGGTTGGCCTCGGGGCTCACCATTCTCCAGCCGCACATAGGTGACCTGGTAGCCACGAATCTGTCCGTGCTGCTTGTTGGGGACGGGCAGCTTCCAGGAGACATGCACAGCAGTAGAGTTCAGAGGCTCGACCTCCACCTTCCGTGGTGGCCCGCTGGGCACTAGGGGCCAGGCAGAGATGAGTCAGACATGAGGGAACCGAGCCTAGCTTAGGCATGTACAGCTAACTTTAGGGCTGTGACTGCACCCGCCCCTTGGCAAAGGCTCCAATGTTGTTTCTTTGGCTGGCCGATTTGCCTGCTGTGGGCCATCCCCATGAACCCTTCTGGCAGGAATACTTATTCAAGGGGAACACAGATATGGGGAACAGCCAGAAGCAAGGTACACACCTTCAACTACCTGGCCTCACACCATCTGTCACAGATTTCGTT
Source organism: Apodemus speciosus (assembly GCA_002335545.1). Taxonomy (NCBI): domain Eukaryota; kingdom Metazoa; phylum Chordata; class Mammalia; order Rodentia; family Muridae; genus Apodemus; species Apodemus speciosus. The sequence goes on along the minus strand of BDUI01001639.1, from coordinate 146,224 downwards.
ACTATCCAGCCAAAGCCCACTTGAGCCTTTTGCACTCATCCTCCCAATCCTGGCTCTCATATGAGGTGGGGCGCTGCTTCTGCCATAGTCCTTTAAGGTTTAAGGCTTCAGCAACTTGGAGATGGCCCAGAAGCCAGGACCTGGATACGGGGTACCCCACCAACTACATCACCCCAGAGTTTAGACCATTAAACCTAAGGTTAGACAATGAGTCCGTCAGGTCCTGTGGAGGGAAGATCCTGGGTGCCTGGCAGGCAGCTCCAGATGGCGTGCCTCCCGCTCCCCCCTCCTCACAACAATGCTACCCACTGCAGCCTACCGTCCTCGTCGGTGCGCACGAGCACCGGGCTGCTCTCAGGGCCAGGGCCCACGTCCGTGTGTGCCCGCACCCACACCCGGTACTCCGTCCACTTCTCCAGGCCCAACAGGTCCCAGCTGGAATGCTCACGGCTGATGCCATCCACCACATGCCGCTTACGGTCCTCGCCGTCCACTGCCTCATAGGCCACGGAGTACTGGGTGATAATGCCGTTGCGGCTGTCAGCCGGCGGTGGGACCCAACTTACCCGGACCGTGGTGGAGCCTGTGCTCACACATGTCACCTTCTGGGGAGGGGCGGATGGGGCTGGGGAAGACAAATGGGGGGAAAGCAGGCAAATGGAGGGTGGGGATCACAGGCACAGTGACCAAGTAACAAGGGACTGGAGACTCACCCAGCCATCCTGAGGCCCTCTAGGCATACTGCTGCTGAGACAGCCTAACTGCCTCAGAACTAGCTTTCTACTTACACACACACACACACACACACACACACACACACACACACACAGTATGTGCAGTGTCTCACATGCACATATGGAGTTCTAACAGCGTCTCTCCCACGCATATGCCATCTTACACAAACATGGTATCACACACACACACACACCCCAGAACACTCGGAGAATATAATATGCTTCTGGGGATACGTGGTGCAAAGGCCTCCTTTGGTTTACGACTACTTAACCTGCGCCTGCACGGACGGGGCTCTGTGCTCAATCTCATGAACATCTCAGGCTAGTCACAGGGATGGCTTGCGGCCTCTGCTGTTGGAAGGAAAATATTCAACAGATTCCTTATGAGTTAGGACGCAAGTGTGCGCTCTCCTTGCACCTGGTGACTTTTCTAGACACCACGCCACTACCAATACAGGGGCTTCCTTTTACCTCAACTTTGCCATTTGCTGTCTAGGTAACTTCAACAGCCTCAACCATTGGCAGAGCACCACACCAGTGCTGGGGATGACCTTTAACCTCCCCCTGTGCACCCACCCACCTCTTGTCCCAGCTCAGTCTTCCCAGGCCCCAGCATTCTACTCTTACCCCTGGGGATCACATCACCCACTTCTACCCTTGTAGCCCTGAATATTCAGCCGTGACTTAAAGCGCCCTGGTTTACCATTCTCACCAGTGCCCTAAACTCACTTCCTTGTCTTCGTATGTGTGTGCGTGTATTTATATATGTATGTATATGTGAGTATGTGCACCTGCCCCACAGATTCCTGTCTCCGCCTCCCAATAGTGCTATTGCTAAAGTGCATATGTGACCATACCCTATTTTTTATGTGGGTGCCGAGGACTTGAACTCAGATCTTCATATTAGGCAGCAAGCTCTTACCTGCTGAGTCATTCCCTCAGCCCCTCCTTTCCCCACCATCGCTTGACCCACACTAGGTAATGGACCCAGCAGCACCGAGGCAGGAGACAAGGCATTTGGCGGGCGCCCCCCAGGCTCTCTGGGCTACCTGCTGAGGTCTACTCTATTTTGCTCACTCTGCCACTTTACAAATAGTGCCGTCAATCTGCACCGCTCCCAGAGCCCCAGCTCCCTTCACCTATAGGCGGCATACAAGCTTGCTGCCTGCCTTCCAGTAGTCCCTGCTTCTATTTCGAGCTACCAGCCCCCTCTCCCTGTACAATCTCAAGAGTGGAGTCCAAGGCCATGCTCCTTCTCGCCCACATTCTGCCCCCTTCCTTCTACCCCAGAGACTTTACCAGCTGCCCCTCCCCCCATGTTTCCAGCGTGCTCCTCCTGACGCTCACAAAGCATATGGATACACTTCCCGACCCCATCCTCATTGCTACAGTCCCCTCACAGCTAGCCTCGATGACATCTTAGCATGCTGGCTTACTTCCTCACACACTCGAAGTCCCTGCCAAGCTAACACACAGCCCCCCCCCCCCCCCCCCCCCCGCCCCAGCCCGCTTTCCGACTACTCCGAGCTCCTTTCGGCCACTCAGCAGCAGCTTCAGGCCCACCTCCATAAGCTTCCCTTGTCCTCTTCCGTCCTCTTCCCCACCCCAGCTCTCATTTCTAGTCGTCTCAGGTCTGCATCCCCCAGCTTAGGACCCACGCCTCCACAGTTCTACCCAACAGACACAGCTCTTGAATCTGGGTGCCTGAAACCAGGCGCACTGCTCGACCTGGGTGGAGTGCCCGCTCTGGGAGCCTCCCACCAGAGACATCACATAGCTCCGTCTCTCTGACCCACTGCTCCGCATCGCCGATCTCTCACCGAGCCCCGGCCAGGAAGTGTCCTAGGTAACCACACCCCTATTAGCAGTTTGGCCAAGGCAGTGAACTTCGCCTAGTCCACAGAGGAGATTTCTAAGTGGTCTCTGCATCTTGGGTCACCTGCCCATTTTCAGAGCTTAGGTAGCTCAGAGTCCCTGCCCAGGGCCACCATATTCCGTTCCTTTTGCCTAATTAGCTTCCACGCTTGCTTCAGTGGAGGTGAAGTGTCATATCTCCGAGAACTCTCTCTGACCTTGCACCAACAGTGTTTGCCTCTGACCTTGCACCAACAGTGGCTCCTGCACTACCATCTCTCCACCCTCCCAGCTCGCTCTGCACAAACGCAATTAAGAGCTCATTAGGGTAATTACAGGCACCACTGTATGTCTCAGTCCACCGCAGGAGCCCTATGGATACAGGTGTTGCCTTTTGGCGACGCTACCAGACCTAGAGAACGGCAGAGGCTTCTAGAATGAACTTAGACTACAAAGTCAGGCAATCTCAGTCCCACTTCCTACAGTCTTAACCAACACTGTCATGCTTATGGTTTCTGTTTTACAGTGACACCCAGACAGTCGCACCCAAGAGCATCTTATCAAATAGGCAACCTTGAAGACACTGGCATACTGATCACAGACAAGCCATCTAGTATCACACCAAGCCACATTCACAATCTGCCGTCTTGTGCCAATCACAATCTGGGTGTGACAGATACAGTCACACCCCCACACACTGACACACTCAGGTGCTATTGGCTAGGTATTCACACAAACTCCAGGTGGTTCTACAAACAGTCATGCTGTCATATAAGCCATATGCTCCCACAGGCAGATGTGGGGACACACATACACTGGCACACAGTCACATTCTCATGGACCTGTCCCCAAGTGCAGAGGCCTCAGAGAGATTACACAGCTCCCAAGGAACTGTGGTGGTGGGGGTATGAGGAGGGGGAACGTGGRTGATGAGATGTGGGACCACGGGGAGGAAGACAGGCATTTAGGCAGGTCTCAAACGTGGCAGGCCCACCAAATCAGTGCTATGATCTAGGTATGGAAGGAGAAGGACAGAGGATAGAGATGAGTCACAGTCACATAGAACTTACCTGTGCAGAATATAAGAGTCACAGGGGTAAGAGAGGGTCAGAAGACTGGGCAGGGAGCAGAGAAGGCCACCACTGCCTGGACACGGACTAACAGGACACTTACCTGACCCTTTCTTGGGGTCCAGACTTAAGAGCCCAGACTGGAGTCCAATACAGGACTCAGCAGACCTGACCACCCACCTGCTTGAAAGGGAATGGCATATGCCTGTGTGTAATGCACCAGCCCAGATGTGACAAGGGTGGCCTTAGCAGACACTTACTGGACTGTGCCGTGCGGGCCTCTACGGTGGGAGTGAAGACGCCCACGCCCAATTCTGAGCGGGCAGCCAGCTGGAAGTGGTACAGTGTGTCAGGCTTCAGGTCCTCCAGAGTGTAGGAGGAGGTGGGGTCGAAGGTCACCTTGTGCTGGAGGAGCAGAGAGCACTTACTGACTGCTCACATCTCAAAGGCCACTCAGAGGTTATTCCCCTCGTGGGCTGCAAGCAGCTGGCAGAGGACCCACTGTGGTTCTCTGCCAGCCCCACCCCACAGTCACACAGCCTCAGGAGAAATGCAAGGCTTGACTCATGCCACAGCCACCTCAAAGATCACAAAGGCCACCAGGGATCTATGACCCCAGGGGAAGCTTCAAGGCTAGGACAGTATCATATCGGCCACGAACCCAGGAGAACAAAGGTAGACGTTAAGGCTTTGCCTCTAGCACAGGGGTGGTGCGGACTACAGAACCACCGGCTGTGAGAGCTAAAGGTGTAGGGAGAAACCTAGGCCCATCACAGGCCACCAGGAACCAGGGATACCCTCCTCTCACCCTTCCCAGCCTCGAGGCTCACCTGCTGGCCCTCGTCCTCTGCCGCCCAGTACACCAGCTCATACTTGACGATCCGCTCCTGCGGGGGCAGCAGCCATGAGAGCTGGATCCTGGTGTCCGACTCAGCTTTGGCCTGGAAGTCTGCAGGCTGTGCAGGCACTGCAATATCCACCCCGGGCAAGGTCAGCTTCATGACACCTCCAAGGGCCCAGCGAGAGGGGGCCAAGCTCTCACTAGCTTGGCCTGCATCCCCAGTGACCATTTATTTGTGGAGAATGGCACCCTCGCCCTCCCCGAGTTCCAAACTTCACAGTCTGAGGCGACAGGAGGGACTCCGCCCGAGCCTGTGGTCAGCTGTCCATCCAGCACGAGCCCCGACCTACCTCCCTGCTGGGTCTTGACTTGGATGGTGGGGCTGGGTGGGCCATCGCCCACGGCAGTGAAGGCAAGGACGCGGAGGCTGTAGGTGATGCCAGGTAGCAGGCTGCCCACGGTGGTAAGGAGCCCTGCGTCGGTGTTATGCTTGTGCCAGGCGCTCAAAGGGCGTCGAGAATCCGGGGTGTAGTAGACGCGGTATCCCCGCACCAGGCCGTTGGGCTCCTCGGGTGGCTCCCACTGTACCAGCATGGTGCTGGCGCTCAGCATTCGGGCCTGCACACGGCGTGGAGGGCTGGAGGGGGCCTGCTCACCCGTGCGTGCTCGCACGGCCTCGCTGGGTGGTCCCCGCCCAATGCTGTTCACRGCCAGCACACGGAAAGCATATTCTGAAAAGGGGCTGAGGCCCCCGATGCTGTACCGGGTGCTGGCCACACCGTCCACTTCCTGGAAGGGGCCGTCTGTGCCGGCTGCGCGATACTGGATGCCGTAGAAGGACACAGGCTCRGTATTTCCAGAGTCCCATGTCAGAGTAACACTGGTGGCAGTTGTCTCTGTCACCACAAGATCAATTGGAGGCTTTGGCAGAGCTGAGGAGAAAGAATTGTTAGATGTCATGACTCTGAGAACAAATCCATGGCACCATCCAAACACAGGGTCTGGCCACCCGAGTGCGGTTGATGCTCACAACCTTCCTTCAAAAAAGGCTTGAAAAGCTTGTGGTGACTTCTTGGGGAAGTTTCTGAGATAGTACAACCAGGTCTGATGGTGGTACTTGAGCCCTCTGGTGTGTAACACATCACCCTACATGAACGCACGCACGCACGCACGCACGCATGCACTATCTCCAAGGAATTGGCCTTTAGAGTTCAGAAAGGGCCATAAACTTGCTAGCCCCGCCACTAGGTCCCATGACTTGGCTCAAAATGAAGGTGGCGAAACCCCAGGCCCACAATCGCTCCATGAAGAACGGCCCCGTTTGGTGCCACTACGGCTTGTGGTCACATTCCTGCTCTCTGGAATTTACAGTCTAGGGAAATAATCAGCAAAGGAGTTGATGATAATTGTGAACAAGGACAGGAGGAAAAACACAGCCTCTCCCTGGATGGGGGTGGGGGGTGGGGGCACGGGAAAGTCTCCCAGTGCTGAGCCCTGAAGGGAGATGCTGAGCCACTGACTGTGGCAGAGGAGGGGCAGACAGGGCACTGGAACAGTGTGTTTTTGTGTGGCTGGAAGCAGCGGAGAGTGGGAGACCAGCTGATGTTCCTGGGTGACTCCCAGAGCAACTCAAGCCCCTGAAAGCTACCTTTTGCTTTGATGAAAGGAAACTGTACAAGGCTAGGCGTGTAGGCGCTCCTCTAGTGTGTGTGAGGCTCTGGGCTCCGGCCTGAGAACGCGGTGGAGTGACAGGATGACTTCCTAGCTTACATCCTGATTTCCTTTTGGCAGTACTGGGGATTGAGTCCCGGGCTTCCAACATGGTAAATGCTCTACCCACTGTGCTGCCAGTTCTTGGGGAGCAGAGGCAGAAGGATCTCTACGAGTTCACGGCCAGCTCCTACTTATCTGCCCCAGGCCTGAGGATCTAAAGCCCTCAGGACAGAGGAGAACATGAGCTGGCTGAGGTGCTGGTACACTCACCTTTTACTGTGACCTGGGCCGTGGCCTCTATCATGCCCAGTGACGAGATGGCCACACAGGTATAGTTGGCAGATCGCATGAYGTTGCTGAGCTCCAGAACGTTGCGGCCAACCGGCATCTCATCCTCTCTGGTCAGCTCCTCGGCGCCCATCATCCACTTCACGTACGGCATGGGCGCACCCACTGCCACACACGTGAGATTCACGCTGCCACCTGGCATCACCTCTTGGCTGCTGGGAGGGATGGAGAAACGAGGAGCCACGCGGCGCACTGTGGGAGGAGGGAGAGAGGCACTCACAGGCTGGGCAGGACGCAAGGGTGGAAGGGCAGGGGCCCCTCATCAAGGAAGCCTCTCTTGTCAGAGCCAAGCCCATGCTCAGAGACAGGAGGAGTGGCGCCNGTATTTCCAGAGTCCCATGTCAGAGTAACACTGGTGGCAGTTGTCTCTGTCACCACAAGATCAATTGGAGGCTTTGGCAGAGCTGAGGAGAAAGAATTGTTAGATGTCATGACTCTGAGAACAAATCCATGGCACCATCCAAACACAGGGTCTGGCCACCCGAGTGCGGTTGATGCTCACAACCTTCCTTCAAAAAAGGCTTGAAAAGCTTGTGGTGACTTCTTGGGGAAGTTTCTGAGATAGTACAACCAGGTCTGATGGTGGTACTTGAGCCCTCTGGTGTGTAACACATCACCCTACATGAACGCACGCACGCACGCACGCACGCATGCACTATCTCCAAGGAATTGGCCTTTAGAGTTCAGAAAGGGCCATAAACTTGCTAGCCCCGCCACTAGGTCCCATGACTTGGCTCAAAATGAAGGTGGCGAAACCCCAGGCCCACAATCGCTCCATGAAGAACGGCCCCGTTTGGTGCCACTACGGCTTGTGGTCACATTCCTGCTCTCTGGAATTTACAGTCTAGGGAAATAATCAGCAAAGGAGTTGATGATAATTGTGAACAAGGACAGGAGGAAAAACACAGCCTCTCCCTGGATGGGGGTGGGGGGTGGGGGCACGGGAAAGTCTCCCAGTGCTGAGCCCTGAAGGGAGATGCTGAGCCACTGACTGTGGCAGAGGAGGGGCAGACAGGGCACTGGAACAGTGTGTTTTTGTGTGGCTGGAAGCAGCGGAGAGTGGGAGACCAGCTGATGTTCCTGGGTGACTCCCAGAGCAACTCAAGCCCCTGAAAGCTACCTTTTGCTTTGATGAAAGGAAACTGTACAAGGCTAGGCGTGTAGGCGCTCCTCTAGTGTGTGTGAGGCTCTGGGCTCCGGCCTGAGAACGCGGTGGAGTGACAGGATGACTTCCTAGCTTACATCCTGATTTCCTTTTGGCAGTACTGGGGATTGAGTCCCGGGCTTCCAACATGGTAAATGCTCTACCCACTGTGCTGCCAGTTCTTGGGGAGCAGAGGCAGAAGGATCTCTACGAGTTCACGGCCAGCTCCTACTTATCTGCCCCAGGCCTGAGGATCTAAAGCCCTCAGGACAGAGGAGAACATGAGCTGGCTGAGGTGCTGGTACACTCACCTTTTACTGTGACCTGGGCCGTGGCCTCTATCATGCCCAGTGACGAGATGGCCACACAGGTATAGTTGGCAGATCGCATGAYGTTGCTGAGCTCCAGAACGTTGCGGCCAACCGGCATCTCATCCTCTCTGGTCAGCTCCTCGGCGCCCATCATCCACTTCACGTACGGCATGGGCGCACCCACTGCCACACACGTGAGATTCACGCTGCCACCTGGCATCACCTCTTGGCTGCTGGGAGGGATGGAGAAACGAGGAGCCACGCGGCGCACTGTGGGAGGAGGGAGAGAGGCACTCACAGGCTGGGCAGGACGCAAGGGTGGAAGGGCAGGGGCCCCTCATCAAGGAAGCCTCTCTTGTCAGAGCCAAGCCCATGCTCAGAGACAGGAGGAGTGGCGCCCCTGGGGCCCGGCTCACCATTTCCCACCTCACATTGGGAATAGAAGTAGTCCCTGCACTCGGGACCATCTGGAACACCCAAGCTCCCATCCTATAGCATGGGACACTCAGCCAAGGTCACACAGGACTTAGTGCAAGAGCCAGGCCTGGTTACGGCCACAGTCCAGGTAGTCCTCCAATGACCACCCTTGCTTACGCCTGACTCCCCTCCTCCTGTGTCTCCAGAGGGACCAGATGGGGGCATCAGTGAAAGAAATCCAGGTCCCCAGAGCATGGCTGGGAAGGGCGGGCAAAGGATCAGTCTGGGAGTAGCATGGCCACCTTCTCTGGAGTCAATGTCTCCACCTAAGGCCATGGCCCCAGGACAGAAGAGAAAATGGCACAACTACCTGCTGGGCCTTGCCTGTGCAGGTCTGCCTGGGACCCACAATGGGGATGGCCCCTTAGGAGGGCTAGTCTGGGGAGACAAGGGGTCGGGCGGGCCAGGGACGTGGTCCGCGCGCGCGCGCGCGGGGGGCGGGATGGGCATGAGGATGGCAATAACATGATGAGGGTGCCGAGCAGACGGGCTTTCCGCGCCAGTGAGCAAAGCTCAGGAGGGTGGCTGTGCCTAGCCACGACCCCTGCCTTGGACTCCCCTGGCCAGAAGCTGTCCTGGGCTTCTCGGTCCAGGGCAAAGCCTGGAACCAACCCTGAAGTGGCAAGCTTGGCACAGACATTCAGAGCATGCAGAGGGGTAAGGCGGACAAGACCTAGCTACACACAGGCATGCTGGGCATGCAGACAGGTCATGCAGCTGCTGGCAGAGGCTCAGATGTATCTTAGGTGGTCACCCTTCCACAAAGGGCCAGAGAAGACAGGCAGCAAGCCCAAGTGACCTGCAGGCCACGATCAAGTCTCTGAGGACTCTTGCTGGGAGACCAGATACGCAGAGGACCCATGGTACCACATAAGAAGCATGTCACGCAGCCCCGGGTCACAGAAGCAGAGGTGGAAGCCCGGAATGACCACCAGGTTCAACCTCACCTCAATTCCTAGAGGGCAAACTGAAGCTCAGAGCCGAGACATTTAGTGTGTCACCAGGGTTGTACTAAGGGTCTGCCTTTCAAAATCCATTTCCCTCCAGTAGTAACATCTAAATAACACCACTCCTGCGGTCCCTCTACCTTTCGCCCTAAGCAACTCCGCTCTCCATAGACAACTGGCGTTCCCCTAATTGACAAATGTCTGTATGGTTCCTGATGCTCCATGGCCAGCCTATAGGACCTTGGGTAGAACTTGCTTCCGCACCTTCTATGTCAGTCTCACTAAGTCCTATGGGTGGAATCACAGCACTGGCAGCCCCAAGTGAGTCACAGCGAAAGGCAGACCGGGTCTGCTCCCCACACTCGCATCAGACATTTACCAGGAGTGTGTTGTACACGTCCAGACTCCCACCTTTGGCCTGAAGTAGCAGCACTCTTATTCTTTCCTTTCTCCTCCCCATCGCTCCCCCACCTCTCTTCCTCTCTTTTAGAGCACTAGGAACTGAACTCAGAGACTCTTACATGCTAGGTGCTGTACTATCACTGAGCAACATTTCCAATTCCATCTTCATTTTCTCTGGGGGAGCCAGCTCTCCATCCGTGGCCCTGGCAGTATGTAATCTAGAGCTGGCTAATCAGTAACAACCTTTGGACCAGAAACAACCTTTGGATATTTGCGAAACTGAAGAGAGGAGCGACACACTTTACAGGAGCAGTCCAGCTTAAGTTTTCCTTTCCTAAGGCTGAGGAGGACCTGCTCCAGTACAAAGGTGAGAGCAGTGGAGTAACAGTGAGAGGCGATGGCGAGCAGTGGCCTGGCTCACTGAAGACCTGGCTCCAGCCCTGCCCAAGCCCAAATCCACTTCTACACTCGCTAGTTTTATAGCATAAGACTCTAGTTTGCTTAGTCTAGCATACGTGGGTTTCTATCCTAAGTCTTTTTTTTTTTTTTTTAATTTACTTATCTATTTTTGTTTGCTTGCTTGTTTTTTGAGACAGGATTTCTCTGTGTAGCTGTGGCAGTCCTGGAACTCACTCTGTAGACCAGGCTGGCCTCGAACTCAGAAATCCGCCTGCCTCTGGCTCCCAAGTGCTGGGATTAAAGGCACGCACCACCACTGACCCACGAAAACTTATTTTATTATTCATTTATTTAGATTTATCATTCCAGGTGTTTTGATACAGAAGGAGGTGGTGAGATTTCAGGATGGGACTGGAAATTGAGCCCGGGGCCCTTTGCAAGAACAAGTGGTCTTAACCACTGAGCCAAATCTCCAGCCCTAATCTTTTTTTTAAAAATGTATGTGTATGTGTGTGTAAGCCTGCACAATTATAAGTGCCCCACATGTATTCTGGAACCCATGGAGGCCAGAAGAGGATGTTGGAGACTGTAACTGAAGGTCCAGATGGTTGTAAGACACTGTGTAAGTGCTGGAAACTGAACACAGACCTCTTCAAGAGCAAATGCTCTTAACCCTTAACCATCTCTCCAATCCCCTTATCATTGATTCTTTTGTTGTTTTTGTTTTGTTTTTCAAGACAGGGTTTCTCTGTGTACCCTTGGCTGTCCTGGAGCCCACTCTGTAGAGCAGGCTGGCCTTCAGGCTCTGCCTCCTGAGTGCTGGGATTAAGTGTGCACCACCACTGCTCAGTGTCTTTGTCATGTATATTAATATCAGGAGTCTACATGGCTGATGACATGGTATCACAGACATAGCAGTTCTCATGACAAGGGACAGGTGTGTCCCAGGGTACCAAGTGCCCCATGGTAGCTGACTCCCCTTCAAGAACTCTGGACTGGCACAAGGTACAGGCAGGCTTTGCCAGCCCAGGGCATGGGCACGCCTGAGCTTCAGACCAGGTCCTACAGGAGAGGGGCACTGCAAGGTGGAGAACAGGTACACAGGGTTGCACGTGAGCAGGGTCCAGGCCTAGCAGGAATGGAGGCGTTCAGAACACAGGGCTGCTGGAGCTGACCAGGCCTCTCTGCCTTCTCCTTCTCATTGAAGGGCATGTAGTCAGGAACAGAGGAAGCCTGCCTGGGTGTCTCTCTCTCTCCCTTTCTTTTTGAGACAGTCTATATACCCCTGGCTATCCTGAAGTTCAGTATATACACCAGGCTGGCCTTGAATTCATAAAAGTCCACCTGTCTCTGCTTTCTGAGTGCTGGGATTAAAGCCGTGCACATCATGCCTAGTGAAAAGTCACTCTGTGCTCTGTATACGGGGTTCCCATGCCACCATGTCTCAACTGCAGATGAGGGCCAGTCAACGCTGACACAGAAGTGACCCATCTGCCTTTATATACTCAGTAAGATTAGGGCTGTGTGGGAAAAGCTCATATCTTCGAAAGCCATGAAGGCCAAGGGGCTTTAGTGCTGGCAGAAGATGGGGCTCCAGATGGCATACAAATGGGACTTTTGACAGTGACACCAAGGGAAAGGTCAAGGCTGGACATCTGGCTCTARTTAATGGTGGRACCCTAATGGAAGARGGGCCACTGGGTGTCAGACTCGAGGGGTTGTGCAGCAGGAAGTAGTTCTGGGGCCCATACCTAAACAAGTCCAAACTTTTACCCCAGCTAGTTCATGCTGGACAGGGTTTCCCAAGCCAGCTGAGACCTCAGGGATCAGCTTCAGAGCCATGCCAGTGCCCTGGGCCATGCCTTTGAAAGGCTCCATCTCTAGCCACTGTCAAGAAACTTGGCCCCTGTGGGAACTGATACTAAGAATGGCTTTTATCTTCCTTCCAAGATGCAAGCAAGCTATAGAGAGAACTCTAGGGGCTACAGACAGGTGTGAGGTCAGGGTCACCCCAGCACTAGGAAAGGAACTCAGCTAGAGGCCCCAGGTGTTCCATTGATAACTACAGTCCTATACAAGGGCGTTAGTGTCCAGCCACATGCAAAGACTCCTGGAAGGCGATCTGCTAGAGCTCAGGCAGGCCAGCACAGCTATAGAAAATGGGGAGAGAGGCAACAGAGTGCCTCAAATGCTAGAGGCCCTGTGTCCTAGCCCAGCCTAGACAGCTACCCCTGTGCCAACAGCCAGAAGTGGTTGATGCTCTGACACAGCATCTCCACCAGCCTCCCCCGGCCAGCATAAGCACGGGGCCTCCAAAGGGAACAGGACTCACCCTGGACTCGGTCTACTGACAGAAGCAACAGCAGGGAAGGAAAAACCAGAGCTGGGGAAAATGCACTCAGGGTCTAATCTCGGGCTCCAACAATGCCGGTCTATTACCGTCCCCGAGCATCCTTAGTGCTGACATTTTATAGACAATTTCCAAAACAGGGCCCTGCCATTTCTGGATTATATTTCAGCTGTAACTTTTAAGTCTAATTATTTGCGCTGACAACCCCCTATAATAGGGTGGTGCGGCGCCTGGAGGTATCAGCATTCAGTGGAGTGACAGCCTAATCGCAGGGGGAGGGAGCCCCGCAATCTGCATTCACTTGCGGAAATTTCTCTGATGAAAATAACACAACATTAAGGAGGGGATAAGGGGCAGGATCCACTGTATCAAGATAAAATAACTCTTTAATAAATAACCTTGTGGCTGCCGCGGAGCAGTAATTAAATGCTGGCACACCCGGCACACAGTTTTAAGTAAAGCTAGAAAAATGTAAGATGCAATTATCAGCACCAAACAAATTACCAGCCCGGCAAATCCCCCCGGAATATTTAGAAACTCATTTCTCCTTCCCGTTAAATATTTGTGCATGCGTTTATTTTTGGTGGGACCACAGGGTGGGTGGGGAAAAGAACAAAGGATGCAGAGGGTAGGTGAGGGGAGTGGGGGGAGTGGCTGCGGACTGGGATGTCTGCTGATGACTGTTTTCTGAAAGCCCTGGCAGATCCGCCTGGTCAGCGAAATGGTGTAACCGAAATGCCCCAGAGCTCAGGAGTGCATATGGACGGAGGCTGCTGGTGATATCTGAGCCCAGGCTGCAGCCCTCCTCTTGACTGGCTCCCTTGTCCTCCTGGAGTAAACTCAAAACCACAGAGGCCACCTGGTAGATTAGGTCTGTCCTGTGCTTCTTCCTCGGACCCCCAAAGCCCAGTGATTAACCCTTTACACCACATGATACATAAAGGACCACTAGCCCCTTGCTGGCCCAGTACTAGGAAGTAGAGGCCTGGCTCCAAGGGAGCGGCTCTGGGAGGGGATACAGAGACGGTCAAGAAGCCCTGACCAATCTAAGGCTGAGCTGGACTGATAGCAAATTGCAGTGATAATTCAGTCACAAGCAAACTGGATCTGAATGCTCAGTGCCACAGCCCAGCCTTGGTCCCAGTGGGACCAAGGGCTATTAGCTGGTCATCAAGCCACATACACTGTACCCTCGGAGAGGCACAGGAGCTGGCTTGGAAGCTCAGGTAGAGGGGTCTGGGAAGGCAGGGTGACCTTGGTTTGGATCTGGAAGGAGACAGAAAAGATAAAATGTCGGGACACTTAGTGTACCAAAATGATGCCACTTTGGACTACGACCATCAGGGTCTTTGAGAGGCAGWCCAAGGCTGGTCTTAAGTCTCAGAACAGTCACCAGTCTGCTGTATGGAGCAMTGGTAAGGCTCTGGGGGCCTCAAGGACAGGGCAGACACTGCAGGACTGTGTCGTGTACTGCAAGATCTCAAGGGGACAACTCTCTTTAAATTAGCCTCCTCCTATTGTCTCCTGCAGTTCTGCCTTCTCTTAGGGAAACACCGCCTACATCAGGGTGGGTGGGGAGACTGCAGAAGCTTCCCTGATCCCCTACATGCCAAGCACTTCAGCCTTTACAGGGTCTCTGACAGAGATGCCCACAACCATTCCTGAACAGAGAGCTAGCCTGGTGCGGGTGCAAAGCTGGGTGCAGTTCTGTGGGGTACAGTAGTATGCCGTGCACCATGCGTGGGTGGCCACTCCAACAGCGGAGCCTGGCTAGGGGGACATGCAGAACACAGTGCATCAGGGACTCAAGCAAGAGGATCATGCGGGGCAGAAGGCCTGCCCACCCATCCCTGGTCCTGCCTGCCAGCCAGCCCAAACACTGAGAAGAGGCCAACTGGCGGGCAGGCGTGGCTGGAGCGAGCCTGAGGGAGCTGACCAAGCCCGCTGCTCCCAACTGGCGGGCACAGTCGGTGGGCGAACTGTAGATGGATAAGAAGTGAAAACGACCAACCTTCTCGCTGATCTGAGAGATGAGAGTTTGGGTTGATGGCAGAGTGCGATGAGGATGAGAGGGAATAAAAAAAGACAAGGAGAAACACAGAGAGAGTAAAAACAGGCCAACCTCCATCTGCCCACACAGCACAGAGACAAGACAGGACGCCTGTGCCCCTCACACACACACACGTGCACACAGGTGCACACGGACCACGCCGCTCACAGAGGACTTAGGACTCATGGAGGGACACAGTGGACAGGGTAGGGCCCACCAGTGGGTGCCAGGGACGATGAGGGCGGAGCAGGTAGGGGTGGAAGTGGGGCACGGGCTAGTCCCCATGCCTCACACACCCTCACCACTCAGACAGACCCTACCGGGCTCTGGGGTCAGGGTCCACCCAGCTCACAAACCCACCGAGGTACACAAGTCACTCCAGCCCCACCACGGAGGAAGCCCCATGCGGCGCCAACACCAGTGTGAGGAGCACATCTGGATGCCTGTGGGAAGAAAGGCTAGGAGGCAACATCCTCTATTCAGACAGCAGAGTCTCAGATGCCAGGTCCCTGAAGAAAATGGAGAGGCTGGTGATCTTGGCACAGGTAAGCCAGGCTTTGCCAAGGGCAGTGTTCTGCCTTGGCCCAGGCAGCTGTCTACTTGAGAGCTGGAGGGGAGGGACTCCATGGATGGAAGGAGAAAATGAGTCACTTGGGGAGGGAGTCAGATGGTGATGGAGAGAGAGGCTGGTCCACCCAGCATGCCTGGGCCTGCTAGACTGTAGGCGGAACTGCAGGCAACTGTGAATAAAGTCAGATGTAAATGTACGGTGTGTGTCCCACAGCGCTAGCCCCACAGAAACCCAGACGGCTGACTCCCATGCGCCTCCTGTGCCCCYGGCAGCATGTTGGGTGGGAGCTTTACAAGTCCATGGACTGCCCCATCGGCTGTAGCAGCCCTAGGGCCTCAGAGGCAGGGAGAGCCCCAGCAGTTTGGGGAACAGAGGAAGAAGGTGGGGAGGCTGAGTCTGAGAAGATGAGTCAACACAGAAGAACAAAGTTAGCAACGGAGACAGAAGCCCTCA